>JAFIDM010056649.1:0-58389 GCA_023159025.1 Thereuonema tuberculata | reverse complement strand
TTAGCAATGTGTATTGAACATTCCTATGTTCCTTTTTCTTTCTTGGCTACACTGCACTGCCTTATTAAACGATGATTTCCAAGTATGTATTTTCCAATTAACCCCAATCAGAAGAATATCTAACAGGATTTCAAACGTATATTCTAGAATTGCAGTGTTGCTGCCTGTTTGGCAGATAAAAAAATAATTGCCATGACATCCATAACGTCCCACATATATATATATGAAAACTTTATTAAATAATTTCATTAAGAGAGATATGGCTACGTAAACGACAATGAAATTTTGTGAATCTGAACTGCTGTGGAACTATCTTTTAAATTTGAATCTTACTTCTATTTATATTCAGCAATGCCTTCACTGATAATTTGCAGCAATTGAAACAAGTTTCAAAAAAAAAAAAAAAAAAAAAATGGACAGATATGATTGCCAAAAAAAGAGCCATAATTAAAAACTCTTTAAATCATGTATATGGCAAAAATAAAAAATGGAGTTTGAAGTGTATCATTCATTTTAGTGTTTCATGTGAGAGCTAAAAGTACAGTTATATCTCCAAATGTATCCCATTAAATATTTACAGAAATAATTAAATTACAAGATTTGATAAGATTCAAAACAACAGCTTTCCTCTTCAAAAATGAAATGTTTTAGGAAAGAAGCTAATATTAAAATTAAGAAGGCTCACACCTCGCATTGCTTTTTAGCTTTTCTAGCATTTGAGGAAGCTCACTGTTTTAAATTTCATTTTTTTGTAATTGTATGATTAATAATGAAGACAGCCCAACATTTTTAGAAAACTTCAATGTAAGTCTATTTCCTCTACTCGTTTCTTCCTTCAAGGAAAGATTGTTTTTGTTCAACTGGGCCTAGTTTAGTTCTCAAAAACATTCAACATCTAAATCTATAATATATTCAGTATTACATTTGAATTGGGAAGATAGTTAAAGTAATCTGTAAAATTTCAATGTCACTCAGACATCTGGAACTTGCAAGTTTAATTATTTGAATAAAAAGTTGATGGAACTAAAGACACTTGGAGATTTTCATCATCCTTTTAAAGGATCGGTGGATTTTAAACCGGATTCATTTATTCCAGACCACAGAGTTCACGTACATAATTAAAAGTTTCATTTTCTCTTGAATCTGAAGGATAATAAATTAAGTAAAACCAATAGGAACACTTGCTATATTATAAAGGGGAACAAGTACATTAAAATAACAATTACTATTAACTCAAAAAACAATAACCTTCCTCACAGTTAAATTTTTTGTTCTTTCTTGGTCCCATAACTTTCATTACTATTTCTTTCGAGGTTCCTCAGTAAAAAACACTGGAAAGTCTTACAGGAATTTGTTCCGAAATCTTAGCAGAATTCTAACTTAAAAGCCAATAAATCTGACAGTTTTGTTATTTTTTTGTTTTTTTTTTATTATGATATTACAAAATATCTGCATTAACTAAATACGAAATTTTAAAAAAGTAATAATAATAATAAACTATAAGAAACGACTTGAAATAATGAAACTCCCAAAAATTAAGTACAAAATTTCGATTCTATTTCACTTAAAAAAAAAAAATCAAAGTATAATTCAGTTTTTAGACACAAACTCAATCAGTTTTATTGAAAATTAAAATTGTTAGCAATATAAAAGTATGTCATCATAATCTAATGCATTGCTCTGAAAACAAACAAAACCTTATTTATAAATCTTAACTAGAATTTGTGTGTTGTATTACAGAATAATAATGATGTCTTGAAAACTATAAACAACTTCTGTAAGGGTTTTTTTTTTTTTTCTTTGAAGGAAAAAAAAAAAAGGATTCTAAGTTTAGAAAAGGAAATTATATGTGCAATGAATTCTACAGTACAGTCTGACATTAGAAAGAGATGATGAATGATTTTTTTATTATTATTATTATTATTATTGTTATCATTTTTTACCAATTAATGTAATGAATGTTCATTTAAAATACAGAGCGATTTCAATTTTATATCAGAAGTTCAAGTAACATTTATACGAAACCTAAATATATATATGCAGATATATATTATTTATGTTGGTGTTTCTATATTAAATAATAAAATTACCACTTTGTCCAAAGTGAATATAGAAAAATTAAGAACCCCCAAAACTTACTAAATGATTTAAGATCTTATTATCTTTCATTTTGTAATCATAAAAAAACAATTATAATAATAATATTTTTAAAGTTTGCTTGTTTTTTTTTTTCTTTTTTTTTTTTTATATATATATATATATAGTTATTATTCCGTATTCAATGTTTCTACTTCAGAAAGAGAAGTATTATACTATACAATTTTAAACTTTACAAAATGAATGTTTTACAAATTTCTCATTCAAAATTGTTACTTTTTAATTATAAAAAGATATATATACTGTGTCAGTAGAAAATAAAATGAGTGTCAAAGAATTTTAAGCTCCAATTTCCAGAGACTTCATTCAAAAACTTGTAAATGACAATCAACTTAAAAATTCTAACGCAGATAAGTAAATTCCAATCATTGAACTTAGGTGAAGTTTAAAACTTAATTGATCCTGAGGTAAAATTAAAGTAACGACCTCAATAAAATATCAATGTAAGACATGAACCTTCAAGGCCAATCAGCTATCAGAGACAGGAGCATAACAATCTAATATGGGTGGTGCAGAATCTTCCTCTGTATCTCTGCTCGTTTCCTGCTGTACGGCAACAACTTTAACAGTATTACGATTTTGGCTACTGCTGCTGTTGGCCAAAACAGGAGCACCGTTCTCAGCGTCGGCTTTTATTCCTGTCACAGAAGTGTCTTTAGGGAATTCACAGGGCTCTGCAGCCTCAGACTCTGCTTCAATTTCTTTTTTAATGCAGTCAACATTAACTGGCAGATCTTCATTGGTATCGGAATTATCTGTACTGATGACATTATTGTCTTCGCTAGTTTTTCTTGTGATTTTGGGGGAAATTTCTTCCTTCTGTTCACCGTCATCTGCTTCCGTTTTGCTATCGTCTGTCTTCAATGAACTGGCAGCCATTCCAGATTCTTCATCTAAATCAAGAGGTTCTTCCTTGACTTTAACTTCGAAATCATCTTTTTTTTCATCTAGCTGAACTTTTGGATATAACATTTCCGTCTCTAAATCGCCCATCTCCATTTCATCGTAAGGTTCTTCTTTTATTTTTTCAATGAGATAACTGTCTTTCATCCTTTTATTCATGGATGAATTACTATCTTCGTCAGGATCATCTCCTTCCCTGCTTCTCTTTCTGCCCGATGACACTGAAACAGCAGAAGCTGAATCAGCATTGGAATCAGACTCGTTGCAGCATTCTATGTCCAAATGTTCCTCTGATGGAGATTTAGTCCTGTTTAGCATTTCTGCATCAACAGAGTCCTCAGCTGATTCTTTACCTTGCTCAAAGGAAACATCCACAGACTGGCTTGTATTGCTCAGGTTTGAATCTTCATTGCTTAACTGAACCTTTACACCAGACGGAAGTGCCACATCTGTCTTCTTTTGGGGTTTCCTCATTAGACCAAGAATATTTAACATGCTGGGATTAGATTCTGAAAGAAATAAAAAATAAAAATAATTAGAAATTTAGTTTCAATATAAAAATTAATATTTAATAGCCTTCTGGAACAATCACATAACTAAAAGATTTGAAGTTACATAACATAATTAGTAGTTTTAGTATATATATTTTAAAATCTGCATTTAATGTGTGATAATTATCTGTATTACAAAACAAACAGCACACTTTTTTGTAATATTAACAATATCTATCCGTGATAGTTTCAAACACTAACTGTTTCTTCATCAAACTGGTTAAAAGTTCACATCTATTTGGAAATATAAGAAATTTGAAAGAACCAGAGTAAGTAGAGGGGGCCAGCCGAAATTGGAGGGAGATTTAATATTTATTTCACTGGGTGGGAAGATTTAAGGGTCAAAGTTAGACTTTGGGCTGTATTGGGGTAGTTTTAGTAGTTAAGTCCAAGAAAGCAACATAGTTTAAAAAGCTATGTTTCAAATTCTCCATTTAAAAATTAATAAAATGTATATAAAAATGAAATTAAAAATGTCCAATATCTTTTGGTTAAGATTTTCAGATCGTTTACAGTAGATTAATTTTCTATTAGTGTTAGTTTACTGCTTTTCCTGGCATGGAATCTATCAATCTGCATTAAATTAAAACTCCCCAATTTGGCAATGGCTAAATTTTGTGCATAATATTAAATGTGAATGTTCCGAGAACCTTTTTTTTTTTTTTAAATTCATGCCAACCAAAATGAGACTCAAGTTGTATTAATATCAATTTGAATTTAATATATTGGCATTTCTGTAGAAGATAAAAAAAAAAAAAAAAAAAAAAAAAAAAAATCAGACTTCTTACTCTGCGAATAGACTATTTTTTTCATGCTTGAAGGTTTCAATAAACAGCTCAATCATGTCAAACACTGTAAGATCAATCTAGTTCAAGCCAAATCACACTGCAGGAATCTTTGTCATCGTTTTTATCTCAGAAAATTGCCTGAGCTTTCTGTTGATTGTTTCTTGTGAAGAATAAATTTCTATTTTAAAATCAAACAATCAAAGAAATGCTTTTTGTGATTGATACTGCTTTTTAAACCAAAGAACAATCAGCAACAACATGTTTCAACTTTCAGTTTAAGCTACAAGGTAGAGCCCTTTGGTGCAAGGTAATTTCAGTAGATTATAACCCGTTATAAATTACATGAACAATGTATTTTAGAATCTCTATTATTTATACAGAAGTGGAGCGTATGTGAATTTATGACGAGCAACAAATAATCCTTCAGTCCTTTGTGAACTTCATCTTTGCTTCAACAAGAAATGAAAATCTCTTTAACAATAGACATATTCTAACGCATAGAATGAATTTATTTAATTTATTTCGGTAAAAATATTGTTTACTTTCAAGAGATAATCTCCTGGCAATTACTCCATAATAGCTCTGCCTTCAGTTGAAGCATCGCTGCTTCAAAACTGCTACAATGTTGTTTTCTTCTCCTTTGTTTCTTCAATGTCATTACTCCACTAAAAGTATTAACTAATGAGAGTTCAGCAACATTTTATCCCATGTCCTAAATGTGTTGTCACCAGACTGGTGATGAAAATATAACAGAATCAAATCACATGGCTAAAGAGCACCAATGACTTTGTCAGTGATCAAACCTATAGCAAAAACTTCTCCAAATGATTTGGCCATTTAGTGTTAGTATACGTACTTTTTTATTCAGACTTCTGGTATGAGTCTTTCTTATGTAAAAAAAAAAAAAAAAAAAAAAAAAAAATTCTAGGTAATGATTTTACCTCTCAAAATGTTAATTGTATTCATATAATCCTGAATTGTAGATTTGTTTTTTGTTGTTTTCTTCCCCCTTCCTCTTTACTGCCATTTCAAAATAAATTCTTTAAAGAAACATTCAAGCTTAAATAGATCAAGAAACATAGTGTGCTGGAAGTTCATTACAAATCCATACCTTGGTCGTCTGATTGAACTTTATCCTCTGTGAGTGTAGTTGATGTGTGAGAATCATCTTGAACCGTTGCTGAAAATGGCTGATTACAATCACTCGATTTCTCATCTAAAGAAACAAGTGGGGGAAATGATGCTGATGGGTAAGGGTTGTTTGACTCGAATCCTGCTTCCAAATCCTGATAGCAAGATCGTTTTCCACATTTTACCAGATGTTTTGCTGGAAGAAAAATAAACAACCTTATAATTATTTAAAGATAACAAAAAAATGAAATAAACCTAACAATGACTTGCGGACATTAAAATTAATCATTTATATATTTATTCTCAAGCCATTTCTCTAAAAATTAATCATTTATATATTTATTCTCAAGCCATTTCTCTAACGGGATGTGTGAATAAACGTAGCATCAGACAAGATATAACTATGAGTGATTTCAAAAGATTTGAAAAAATATTCCTCTTTTATGCAAAATTACTTTCTGGTATTGGTTTGTTTATAATGGGATGGGCAATTCAAAATATACTATTTCAGAGTTTATAATTTAAGCTAGATCATTGAACAACATTTTTTTTTTTTTTTGACATTTCAATTTTACTTTCCAAACTTTAATATAAAAAAGCTTAACTTTATAAAAATCAGAAATTAAAATTCCACTTTTTCATTAAATAAATCTTAAGGCAAAAAGTTTTGGATGAAAGGAAATTTGAAATAATCCCTAATGCTTTCTTTGACATAAAATTTCCATAAAACATCTAAGTAAACCTACCCATTAAATTACCAAGAATTTGTGAATAACCACACAAACAATACATTCTATATGGTAAATGAATTTCTTTTCCATAAACTTCTTTCTTTGGATGCTGAGAATGCCAAGATATCATATGATTAGCATAAGCTTTTCCGCAGTTTGTGGTGAAGCGACATAACGAACATCCTAAATATTTTCTGTAAGGATAAAAAAAGAAAAAGTTTACAAGAATGAATTTACTTCTTGTCAATTAAAGAAAATACTTACAATACTAAAGAAATGATGTTATTTAAACAAAGGCCGTAATTCCTAAGGATTAATTATGGAATGAATAAATTATAAGGTTTTCCCAACAATACATTAGTTACTTTCAATGCTGCAATCGGCCCTTTTCCAATAAACTAGTGCCCTGTAATTTAAATCCTATCTTAAAATTTCAGGTCTCAATAATCAAGAATCTTCCCACAACGAGCAACAAATGGTAACCCAACACTTCTATGCAGGAAGTCACAAATAACTCGTATAAAGTACCACCGAAATACACTTCCGTGCAGCTAAATCGACTCGCCCCTTTAGAGCGCACAAAAAGGCGTATATTTTTTAAATGGCTTAACCGATTTTCAAAAAACTTTTTTTTTTTTTTTGAAACCCTAATGTTGCTACTTTACAATGACACCATTATCATTAAAATCTGTACAATATTTTGTTTTATAATGCATTTTGAATGAAAACGCAAGCAAAATGCATGCTTAGGAAAAAAAATTGGGAATACTTAAAATTAAATTACAACAAAAAATTCAAGCAAAACAAGAAAACTTTTATTAATCAATACTTGGTATTGCCTCCCCTTGCCTGTACGACGGCTTGCATGTGGTTCCTCATACACCCTATTAAGATTTTGACAAAGTCTTGGGGGATCCCATTCCACTCCTCCTCCAGCGCAATCTTGAGCTCGTTTCTATTAGACAGTGCCGGATTTCTGGCTCGGACCCTCCGTTTGAGCTTGTCCCACAAATGCTCAATCGGATTCATGTCGGGACTGAGGGCTGGCCACTCCATCGTCTCGAGACCAACCTCCTCCATGAATTGCCGAGTGGTTCGTACTTACTGACACTGGGCATTGTCATGCACCAACGTGAAGTCTTCCCCAATATATCCTGCATAAGGCACAACATGATCCAGGAGAATGTCTTCAATGTATCATCGAGCAGTCAGACCCCCCCCCCCTCCGGCCTCCACCAGATATGAAAACAAGATCTGTATTTCCCTCAAGAGATATGCCAGCCCACATCATGCAGGAACCGCCGCCATACGAGACTGTTTCAGCAAAACAGCACTATGAAAATCGCTCTCCTGGATGCCGGTAGACCCGGCCTCTCCTATTATTACCATGGAGACACATTCTGCTCTCATCAGTGAATAGGACGGACCGCCATTGCTCGATGCTCCAATTGACGTGTTCTCGAGCAGATTCGAGTCGTGCTGTGCGGTGACTTACGGTCAATTTTGGGCCTCTAGCGGGCCGTCTTGGAGTGTGAAGTTGGCTTCCTTCAAGCGTCTTCTGACTGTCCATTGACTAACAGCTACTCCTCGAACTTGTCTCAACTCCTGTTGCAGATCGACACCCGTGAGAAGTTGAAATGATAAAGCGATCGTCCCTCTCATGTGAATCGGCGCCGTCCAGTATGTGGTCTCCGAGTGAAGGTACCAGTTTCCTGAAACCTTGTGAATACTCTTGAGACAGCAGATTGGCTTAAGTTTAGTTGACGAGCGACTTCTCGTTGACTGTGACCTGCTTGCAACAAAGCAACAACTTGTGTGGCGTCTTCTGGCGTAGTATCCATGGGTTTGTGAAAACAATGAATTAAACTTGCAGAGATGTGTACAGATGAACGTCTGATAAGTGGCTGATAAGAAATATCGGTCCACGTGGGATTTTATAGGGGATGTGCCGCGCTACTGGTGGTTTCCGTTCAGACTGCATTTTGCTACGCTTATGTTCAGATCACATTCATTTGGAAAATATTGTACAGATTTTAATGATAATGGTGTCATTGTAAAGTAAAAACATTAGGCTTTCAAAAAAAAGTTTTTTGAAAATCAGTTAAGCCATTTAAAAAATATAGGCCTTTTTGTGCGATCTGAAAGGGTGAGTCGATTTAGCTGCACGGAAGTGTATATCCATGCTTCACATTTATCAAATTTAACCCAGAATTATTAAGTCCTATTAAAGCCAAAATTTTGTAAAATGAGTGACGTAATGAAGGACTAATAAATTATCACTACTTTATCCATGTATCTTCAAATCATTCTGATCTCTCAAAATTTAGGAGGGAAATAAAATTCTCAATACAAAAATAGAGAAAAACAAACCTCAACATAAAATCTAAATTTTACCATTCATCAACTATTTAAAAAAAAAAAAAAAAGAAAGAAAGAAAAAGTTAATTCAACTTTGACTTTCAGTCACTAATTTGGAATGTGTATGTTGAAAACTTACATATGATTATGGTAATATAATGAACTAAGTTGTTACAAATGTATACTACAAATTTACATTTAAATTCTAAATGTTAGGCAAGAGTTAAAACAATTTCTTGAGAATCGCTTGTTCTTTGTTTGATTTCAGAAAGAGACTCTTTTCTCCAGTGTTTTTTTATATTAATTTTCCTTACTTGAAATGTTCTGCTGACTCCATTTCCGATTTGCATTCAATGCAGTTCTTTCCTTCTAATCCTTCAATTGTGAACTCCAACAAAGACTCAAACAATGCCTGACCTTGGATTTGAGCCACTGGCCTTATTTGAGTAGTTGTAGTTGTGCCACTGCCACAGGCTTTCAGGAGCTTGACTCTTGGAATTCGTCCTCTGTGATCCCGTAGAGGCTCCAACATATATACAGATTCAGCATTCTTCGGAGGATCTAAGGTCTGTACACCTAATCACATTAAAAGAAAGAAAGATTAGTATTTGAATGTTTTGTAATTTAAAAATAAAAATACACAGTATGGATTGTAAGCTCTTTTATCCCCAAATTTAAACATTTAACAGAGCAATTATTATTCGAAGAACCGAGTGAAACTGAATCCTCAAATCAGCAAAAAATTAAAAATATATTTACTTACAGTAGCAAAATTTCAGAAATTATGATAAAGAAAATTAAGGAATGATTTTACATTTATTAAATTCATGTAATATGTAAATTATTAACATTCTGATAAATCACATCTAAATAATGACCTGGTTGATCCTTAAACGAAATGTGATCATTTAAGCGATGATTCTTCATTTCTGGTTGGCTAAAGAAACTCAAGCAGCAAGCAGTGCATTTGCGACTTAAACTTTTTGTTTGATGCTTATAGATATGATTCCAAAAGTTACTTGTCATTCCTATGAGCTGTATCGGTGAACACTTGATAGTAAACACCCTTAAACAATAGTGACATTGCATGTGATTACTTCCATTGTGAACCTAAGAAGAAAATATTAAAAAAAAAGGGATTAATTCTTTAATTTTTTGTATATTTTAATGAAATCTCAACCCAGTAAATTGAAGTGAAATTTTCAACAGAAATAATAATATACTTCATAAAGGTGTACAATATAGTATACAAATAAAACACTATTATATTAAAATCAAATTTTAAAAATGCTATACACTACAACTGAATTTTATGTTCTTCACTAAAACAATTTTTAATATCGTGTTATTATTGTTTATGCTTTAATAACTCCAATGGCACATAATTATATTCTTTCAGAGAAAAGACAGCATCATTAGCAATTGTCGATTGCTTTTCTCAATTAATCATTTTTAAATGATACCAGGAGAGAGCACGATTCAACTTAAATGTTGTTCAGGATTTAAGTTGAATCGTGCCCTCTCCTGATATCATTTAAAAATGATTAATTGAGAAAAGCAATGAGAATGGTAAACAAATGAAGAAAAAAAAAGAAGCAAAAAGTAACTCATTAATTTTATATTATGATGTAACATAGGATACAGTAACACAATGTTTCTAACTGGCTTGACTATCAAACCATAACAGCATATGCTAATATATGCGTCTTAGTTACAATATATATTTCTATTTAATAAATGCAAGCACAAGTTGACACATTTCTAAGAATTAATTGGAAAAAAACTAAAATAGCAATCATCAAACAAGGAACTGCTTCTGGCCAGCACGAAAATTCAGTTTGAGATTTCAAATTTACTATAAACCTTAAAAAAGTGCAACTTTTAAACGAATACGATTAATTGGTTTTCTAGTGTTTTTATAATTAACTGCTAAAATTAAGTTGGAGGCAGTGACATCGAAGAAAGGTGTGACTGTTCCATAGATTTGCATTCACCTTGTAACTGCTGTACAAGGTCTCCTCTTGTACATGCATTATCTTACATTTTTCTTCATATGTAGACAGCAAATAGGGATGCATGAATATATTTACTTGGTAAAAAAGATTTACTCAGAATGCTTATTAAATGATCCAACAAGAAGACAGAAGATTTAAGGGGAATATCAAGGTCAGTTCAGGAAATCAAAATGATATATAATATCTGTGTCTAACAATAATTGTAAATAATTTTACCTGTTCAAAATGTTCAATGACCGTCCTATATTTGGAACATCTATATTTACACACATCACAGTTGTAAGGCATTTCTGCCGAAGTATGGGTTGTATACATGTGTGCAATTAATTTCTCTTTGTCCTGGAAAGCTTTCTCACATATTCGGCAAGCCAAAGAATTCGACTCTTTAAGATGCACCTAAAAGGATGAATAAATATATGGAACAGATAAATTATAAAGACAAAAAATATAACCATAAATTGTAACCATAAAAATGTATTCGGCAGTCTTCCATTTTCAAACTACAAAATTAACTATTTCTATCATAATATCAGGTTTTTATCTATCTTGTAAATGCTATCTATCAAGTGATATTGAAATAGGAGTCTATCCTAGAAACTAAGTTTTCAACTCATGACCATTTCCTGCAATGAAAAACATATAAGAATTTTCCTAATTTCCAGGTAATTAACTAAGTTACACAGGAATTTAAACAAGTTGGTGACTAACAATCACCGGTGAAAAATTCAATGAGAAAAGAGTCAGAAGTTTTACTGTAGTAACTAATGACATGTTCGGGAGATTTTTCAAATGAATTGAGCTAACTCACAAACCTGCTTAGGATACTGTAAAGACTTCGAACTCCCAAGACATCTATAGTTAATCAAAAAGTATTACACTATATTCCAATGTGGCTCTTTGGGTCTGGGAGATAAAGCCCTCACCGTTTCAGTTGAGGTCGGGTGGTCAACCCAATGCCCGCCTGCCTTTGACCCTTGGGAAAGTAACCAGACACCCATTCTAATGGAGGGCTAGGTGGACCCTAGGACCTGTCTTGAGGAGAATTCAGAGTGGGAAAATCCTGAATCCTACACAAGAAATGAACCAGGCTCCTCCAGTCCACAGTCAAGCAACTTTACACAAACACACACACACACGAGAGATGCATTTTTTAAGTTTCTCTTTCTTCTTTAAAACAAAGATGTTTAACTGACTGCAAATACTTCGCAGATCTCTACTAGTATCTAATATTTGAAATACAGGATGTAGTAAGTATAAATTTATTTACAGAATGTTGTCTATTCAGGCGAATTTTACCTTTAGGAATAGGTTTCATCAGAGGTGACTAGATGACAGAATTAGTTTATATATTTTTTTTTAATTAATAACGAAATAACATAGTAATAAAAGGTTAAATAAAAATGTCATTCTGGATAGACAGTATAAAGTAGTCAGGTTAAAAAGTTTCAAATTCCTTAAAATGTTAATGCTTTTCAATATTAACACGAAAATTGATACTTCTAATTGCCAATTATTACAGTTATTAAAGATATCAAATATTCATAAAAGACAATAAGTAAATAAATAACATAAAAATTCCTTAAATTTAACTAAATTTATTTAAAATTTATGAAATCTTTTGTAATCCATATTAAAAAACAATGAAGGTCAAAAATAGCCTACATAAAGAAAAATGATCAATCACCAAATCATCATTGCAATCAAGTGGTGATGTTTTTTTTTTAACCCTTCTTTATTTCCTTATTAGCTAAGCATTAAGAAACAAAACTTACATCTTCCACATGACACTGCATAATAAAAGGAGTTTCAAATTCTCTATAGCAATACTTGCACTGGGACAAATCACTTAGATCAAGATTGCGCTGTTTACTGTTTTCAATGTGGGCATATAAATGTCTCATGATTTTGATGTTGTTGTCTAGTACCTTCTTGCAAACATGACACTAAAAATAAAATTAAAAATAACAATGAGTTTCAGGTAAAATATAGGTAAAGTATAAAACTGCATTTCACTCGGAACAATTATGTTATTTGCACAGGGAAAAAGGTTTCTTCAACTAAATTCTACAAAACTAGTTTTAATTACATTTATAAGCATCAATGGATGAGACCAAGCATTTAATAAGTGACATCCAAGAACAGCTGTTTCATACTCTTTGGCGATAGTCAGCTAGTAGTCGCTGGTAAACAGCATGGTCTCACTATAGAGGAAAATAGGAACAATCATGAGAATCAATGTGTCACTAAGTAAACACACAGATCTCATCTATTGATATTTATGAATATTTTTATGCATTTTTTTTCCTTTTTATATGCTCTGAAAATTCATTTAAGACTGGCAGAATGCCAGCACATGAATTTGTCACCCATTTTTTTTTTTTTTAATGAATTTATTATAGCTCGTTTAAGCTTCGAAGATAAGACAATGTTTCCCACAATTAAATTACATTTATTTTAATTTTTTGCAGCAATATATAGATAAGCTATAAAATGTTAGCTCAGGCTAAAAAAAGTATGTGCTAAAAAGGAGAACGGAGTCAAAACTAGTACAAATGTCTGGTAAAAAAGATTAAGATGTATACTGGGTGATTCATAAAGTACTGGAAAATACTGTGGTTTTCACCGCCCCATATCTTTTAAACTACTGCTCTTTTTAAAAATCTGAAACTTTTTATATAAAATCGTCAAACATATAAGAGTTATATTTTCATATTATTATTTATTCATTATTATTGAAATTCATTTTATTTGCATTCAAACACCCCAATATATCGTATATTAAAATAACTGTTGTGATGTTGTTTAAACTCGATGTCTGGATCAAATATTCATATGATACAGAAACCTAATTAGGAAAATTTAATCTACACACTTTTGTCATTAATTCCTTTATTTTTTGAAAATGCATTCTGACAAATGACTTTTTTGGGAGACAGTCAAATAATTTTTTTTGGATAATAAATTCGATATATTGGGGGTGTTTGAACGCAAATAAAATGAATTTCAATAATAATGAATAAATAATAACATAAAAATATAACTCTTATATGTTTGACAATTTTTTATAAAAAAAATTTATGATTCAGATTTTTATGAGCAGTAGTTTAAAAGATATGGGGCAGTGAAAACCACCAGTACCTTTCCAGTACTTTATGAATCACCCGGTATAATTAACTTAGTTCTCTTTGAATAATAATAATAAAAAAAATGGAGCTGACAATTTAAAAAGATATATAATTTTGAAGACGAAAATTTAACAAAGCTTTTTAAGAAGGATATGATTTATTTTGTAGCAACTATTACAAAATTACGAACAAAACCCTGATGGACTACCCACAACCGTAAAAATAAGTTAGTCTTTTCTTTTCGTCCTCAAACAGGAAATTAAATTTTACCTTGAATTTATAATTTGAGTCCACTTGGCCTTGCACATCTTCAACCCCTGCTTTCGAAGCATAGTAATAATTATCCAACAGAACTGTATTTCTCTGACTCTGAACAGTATCATCACTATTTTGACGTCTGACTGGCGTGTAACTTGCTAAATTAGTAGTCATGGAAGTGTACTTTCTATTTGCATTGAATGCACGAGTAGGTGTTTGATTAGCAATATTGTTAACACTGACTGTATCGGATGATTCACTGGAATTGTCATCTTTGGATTCAGACGTAGTGACAACTTTAACAACAGGCATTTGTATTGGCTGAGCACTTCCAGACTTAACATTTGCTGTGCCTAAGAAAATAAAAGTGATAAATAAAGCAACATGTTTACAAAAAAATAAATAACAATTAAAAGATCATCATTAAAATCATAACTGAAAGCTCCATGAACAGAATGGAATATAAACTATAAATCAAAATATATATAAATAAATTAATATCAAAATTCTGCATTAAAAACATCAATGAAATCTTACTATTAGAGTATAATTACACTACAACCTCGTTTATCCGGACTAACTGGGACCAAAGGCAAAACGGAAAATCGAAAATCCGGATAATATTGGTACTAAGCAAAACAAATCCTTAAATAAACAGACTTACCGTTTGTTACGATAAAAAACTATGTTTGTAGCTTCAATGCCCTGTAACACTCTAGTAAAGCTTTCTTAAACTCGACAAAAAGCATTTTATTACCATAATTTATTGTACAATCTATGCAGGAACTGTACATTTAATTAAAATAAAAAGCGAATGTTTGGCATACTTATAGTTATGTTCTTGTTATCATAGTTAAAATTATTATCTATGTGAACATTAAATAAATAAATAAAAAAGTCTACAAATCTGATCCGGATTATTCGGAGATCCGGATCAACGAGGTTTGTAGTGCACTGCAAATGTTTTGCAACATGATGTATTGGATGAAACTAGGAAAGTAAAATGAGTGAGTAAGAATGTAATGAATGTTCAAGTTAGCACAGAAGTACTAAAATTCACAAAAATTTGGCCAGCAGTTTTTATTTTATTTTTTATTTTTTTTTAAGCTGTCCTTAAAATATTCTTTTTACAATCCAAGAAAATAAATCTGAAAAAGTAAGTTCCACTATTTTGGCTGCTTCTATAACACAGCAACCAGCAAAAGAAATTTTCCTTGAAAGAATTAGAAAAATGTGAAGACATAAAAACTAAACTATAAAAAGAAGAAGGTATTATTTGTTGGATGAGAAAGTTGCATGTTCTACTGAAATTAAGAGTTGTATCAGTAATAGCATAGCTACAGTGTTGGTGTCACCCTAGCAGGACAGATTGGTTGAAGAACCAGAAGAAAAAGTTCTCTTATCATCCCGATTGTAAGTTAAATAATGGCATGGTATTTTATTCATCTGCGTAAAATTCCAACTTATTCATAAGCTCTTGAAATGAAAAATGCACACAAAAAGCAGCCAAAGGTGTAAAAAGTAAAGAAATACTAGCAAATTAGGATCATTTAGTTATAGAAATTGGAATGTCAGCTTATTTTAAGTTAGAACAAGCAACTTTAAATGAGAAGGCCTTAAAATTTGGAATGAATAAATTGCTGAAGCAGTACAGAGGTTTTATACGCAATTTAATTACAGCAGAAGTTCTTTCGGAAAGCAACAGAGATGATATCGTCACTATTTCCAGGATCGATTTTCAACTTAGTGAAGTCAATTTGCCATTCAAGTCGAAGTGCCACAATTTCCCAGTAATGCACGCATCAAGCCTTCCAATATACAAATTCATTTTATATTCCTAGCAATGCATTCATTGTAATTTTCTATCATCATAATGTAAGATACATTATGCAAATACTGAATAGTACAGAAAATATTGTTGTTAAACAGCTATCTCATTACTTTTTATTTAAGTTGAGGTATCAGTTATGATAAGTCATGATAAAGACATTAATTATAAATTGAATACCTTTCCAATGATTTGAGAAACAATACGAACATTAAAAGAGAAAACTACAAAGAAACAAATAATCCTCTTCAAAAATCATGGCTGTACCAATTTAGTTAAATGGAAGTAGAATTGGATTTCGAATAATTAACGTGCGTGCGTATGAATAAAGCATAAAATAAAGTAACACTTACATAGGCTATTGAAAGTCCATAGATGGAAGTAAGTTATAACAGATTCTTTTACATCAGTGGTATTCAACCTTTTTTTTTTTTTTTTTTGTTCACGTACCCTCAGATATAATTTATCTTTAACTATGTATACCCAAGGTTATTGGTACAGATATCAAAGTATTGATTTTATTATATATAAATAAAATTCTAGGGCAAGCATATGCTCTAAAAGACATTACATAAATTGCATCCAATATGATATATTGAAGTCTAATACATTTCAGTTAAATATTTTTTTTAATAACTGAATAAAAAATTGTAATTTTACAAATACATATTACTTATTCCTTATTGTATAAAAATTAATGAATAAAGGTATGCCTGAATTGTAGCACCAGGATAAATAAAAGTTGTGATGATTAGATGAAAATCAATCATTTGAAGAATTTATTGCAAATAATTGAAAGGATGTCTATCTGAAGCCCATTACACATGGTTCTGTAGTTTCTCTTACAATTAGAAGGAGGTTTCAAATTGCCCAAGATAAAACTGCAATGCAATAACTGTATTATTGCAATGCAATAATAAGTTCACAAACACAAAGTCCTGAAGTTGCAAAGCAATTTGATGGAGAAACAGAAGAAATATTGTATTTTTACATTCAGTTAACATTCTTAATAATTTCACTAATATCAAAAATAGAGCCTATCTTGAATTTAAGAGTATTTTAATAAGAATAAATTATAAAAACACAGTCACATATTCTTATAAAAGAAAACTCATTCTATGTCAGATCAAGGAAGTAAGAGAGGGGGAAATCTTGTTATTTTAGAAACTATTAATTATTGTGAAATTGGTCAGTCGTGACTGCTAAAAAATTAAAAAAAACAAGGGCGTTTTCATTAACAAAATGCACTTTAAAATTTGATGAAGATTAATTTATCAAAAGCAAGAATCAAAAGTATTAATAATAAAAAAAAAAAAAACTGTTTAAATATTTATTTAAAAATTTTCATTTTATTATGGTTGATTCAAGGAATTTATAATAACCATTAATTTTCCTCCATTCTTATATCAGCTAAGTAAGAGATGTACAAAAAGCTGGGTATGTTGTGATCTTTTCAAAAGAAAGGGAAACTCTAAATTTGCAAAATTATTTTTTTGTTGCCTACTGATAAATATAATTATTAGTATTATCATTATTTATACTATAACTGTAAATAGCGCAGAAAATTAGAAACTGGGAAGTTCCTTTTTACTTTTTTAAATATACAAAAATCCTCCTATAAGACTTTTTTTTTTTCATTTACTCTGAAAGATAAATGAATTAAAAACCCAAGGTTTTTATTTTAAGTTGTTAATAAAAAGCTGATGTGAATCAGTATATTCAGAATCAATTTTCATTACATGTAAATATATAATGGGGTGTCCCAAAACTTAAGACAAACTTTGGATGATTATCAAAGACACCAAAACAAGTCATTTTTGTCAGTAAATCCTGTCCGCAAATGAGTCGTTTGGCACAAGATGGAATCAAAGTGATCTCTTAACAAAAAGTAGTATGTAAATTTGTCATTTTCATTATAATATATGTTTCTTTGAATCCATCTAGGCGAAAACAGCTCATTTGTAGAAGGACAAAAATTACTTGTTTTGGCGTCCTTGATAATCACTCAAAATCTGTCAGTCTAATATTGTGGCACCTGAACATGTGTGTGTATACAGACACTACCTAAAAAAATTCATTCATAAAATATAAAAATATTACCTGTTCCATAATGCTGTTTAATATGTAAGAGAATATTGTTGAAAGTGTTGTAGGGATTTGTTCCAAATTTCTCTCTCCACATTAGTTCATCCAAAAACGTTTGAACAGTTTCAATTCTCATTTGCATAAGGGTATTGCCAAACATGGGTGCGACTCTCTCATTTACATAAGCCATGGCATTGAGTATGAGGCATTTCTGAATGTCTACTTCACTTGATTGAATAACATGAAAAGAATGCTGATTAATGAAAGTGTTTGGTAGATTAAGACCCTTCTCGACTATCAAAGTGGAACTTGTATGTATGTAATCACCTAGGAAGTTTTCAATTTTATTGATGAGTTTGGAATTAAATGCACGTAAAGCAATGAGTCCAGTACCACGCTCGTAGGCACACCCAATAAACACTGTTGCTGCATTACTGCAGGAATTCTTGAGTAACTGAATGGAAAATTCAACTGGTTTGGCATCATTTCCACCCAATTTGATTTGTGATTTGATTTGATTGCTACAAATGGTGCGCAGCAAAGCAAAAACGGAGCGCAAAAAACAAGCGTCAACTTGCGTCTCACGCAAAACTGTTAATATTTCTTCATTGCAAGACCAATAATAAATAAGTCGCAACATAAATACAAAATTATAGCCAAGGCTGTCAAAAAAACTTCTATGTTGTATGGGCAAAACTCCATCACATACAGGACACTGCCACCGGTATCCTCCAGAACGATCTTTTTCATTCTTTGTATCAAGAATTAACTGCATTTGGGTAGCTCTGTGAATAGTACAGCGCTGGCTGATATGGAACAACCCATGTTCAAACATCCATTTTACCAGTTTAGACATCGGCTGGTCCAATATTTCTTTCATGGTGGTATCTGAAAAATGAAAGAATGACAATGTAATTAGTACGAATTGTAAAAAACAATTTGGCATTATTTGTATTTTGTAATAAAATAAAATAAAAAAACTCAATCATTAATAAAATGAACTGTTCAGAAGAAATAAAGATTTCAAAATACTCTCAATGTACAAAGTTTATGTTAACATTTATAATATATAAAAATCTACATTCTGCTAAATCTATTATTATATCTACTTTAATGTTTTCAAAAAAGGAAAGTAAACAAATAAAAAAATAACATTTCAGTTTTACTTTTCAACTGTTATTTTCTTTAGGGGTTATTAGTAACTATTTGTAAAGAGACAAATTTATCACGAAGATTTTAACAAATAAAATTTGCATCATCATATAGTACATTGATGTTTTTGTTTAGTCTGCTTCAAGTGGAAACAAAGAACATCAGTATTCAGAGATATAATGCTGAATTTTAACATTGGACATTTCAGAAGCGCTGAATGGCTGATATGCATCTGTGAGGGATTATCTGAGCAACACTATGGGACAGTTGGATAGGACGGATGGATCAGTCGTCTGGCCACTGAGTTCACCTGACTTAATACATCCCTGTAAGAAGAAATCGAGACACTTGAAGAACATCGTGTATGAGACTCCAATTGACTCTGAAGAAAATCTCATTGCAAGAATCGCTGTCGCTGGTGCAAATACCAGGAATCTTTGAGCATGTAAAACAATCCATGATTTGACATATGGTCAATGTAACTCTCAAATGCCTCCTGACAAAGGCTCAGGAACTCAGCCCAAATACCAAATAAATTTCACCCAAAGAAGGAAAAACCCTTATCGAACATATTATTATGCTTTCATTATTTACATATTTAATAAACAAGGTCTACTCCTTGAGATTCCAATTATGTAAAGTTTGTAATGATAATTAACAATACTGAATGCTTCCAAATTCAGAACTGCCCGCGAATTTTAGAAGAGACAAGGTTAGGTATTGTTAATCTGATATCTTCTAAGGATATCTAGAAACACTTTATTTGTTTACTTTACTCTATTACAATAAAATAATCAATATCACAGAAGTATAGAACAAAGGATGTCTTCTGACACAATATTAAAAGGATGTAATAAATTGAAAATGAACCCGGGATCATTCTGATCTAAAAAAAAAAACTTACCTAAATCAACTCTCTTCTGCTGAAATACTCCAGGAGAAGACTGACGTTGAGGTACCACTTTAATATTCAAGGAAGGATACTGGTTAGGAGGTCGGATTGTGGGTGTATAAGTTGTAATTATTTTCTTTACAGGCTGAACCTGAGGTGGCGGTTTAGAGCTTGAAGGAGACACTTCACTAACAGCAGCATTCTCAGTTTTCGGTTTATCATCTCTTTTAACCCTTAGTAGAGAAGTAGTTAGCATTGGCTTAGTGCTTGCATTTACTTTAGAAATAATACTGGCGGCCCCACTTTTTCTCCCGTGAGGAACAGCAGCCTGCGATAGGGAAACAGGAACAGGAGCCGTCTTGGGAGCCACTGAAGTAACACTAAGAATTTGAGGCACTGAAGTCTTTGACGTCTGTTTTACAGGAACTAATGAAACCGCCTAAAAAATTCACCAAAAAGTTTAAAAATCAATAAAAGTTACACGGTTATTCAAATCACCCATTAAGAAATTCCAAGAGAATAAATTTCTATCATTATTATAATGAACTTATACTTAATCAATAACTTAATGTAGAATATTAAATTAACAAGAATGCACATTAAAGCTCATTTATGGAATTTTCTGAAACAAATAAGTAACTCCAATAATACAAGTTGCTGAAGCAAAACTCGTATATGGATTACTAATATTGGAAGTAATATTAAGATAATGAATATTAAAACCCATCAACACTAAGAAATTATCATTATATACAACATAATTTCATACAACTTACTTAAAGCAGGAACAGAAATCACTAAAATTGAATCTTTGAAAAAAAAAAAAAAAAGTAATATTTCCATTTCTTAAAAGGTAAAAATGAAGACTATTTTCCTATTTCTGAAGGAAGGGCACCTAAACTTATTTATCTCGATAAAAGCTCCATTGTATGAAAGGTAGGAAAAAAAGTCGATCATTGAGGGCAGAGATCTATCGATAAACTTACTACATTACCAATAAGTTACAACATCAAATTATCATCATATTTTGAATTTTGCTGAAAAATTATAATTATTAAATACATTTTGTTTCTCGACTAATCATCATAGAACGGTATAAATACTGCTATTTTAAAGATGACAATACTGCAATTTTTACAGACTGCAATTTTAGCTAAAACTATGTTTTTGTATTTAATTAAAAAAAAATTAAAATTAAATAAAACACAGACAAAACTTCAAGGCAAACTGAAAGAAAAATAACAATAAAAGCTTTATTAGTCCAAGTTACAGAAAAACAAATTTGGACGATTACTAATACATTTTGTTAATAAATTTGAATACAATAAAATATAAAAACAGAAGGAGGAAAAAAATACAGATATAAAGCCTACAGAGAACTTTTTGAAACAATGATAAGTGAAATGAAAATGGCAAATTATTAAAATACATTTTTAAAAGTAATAAACAAATAATATGAGATCATTTAAAAAATATAAACGCACTGTTATACATAAAAAAAAATCTATAAAAATACAAAAGAAAAACTATCAAAACATAGCTGTATATAGATTTTAAAATTCTGGAGCTTACAAAGCTTAATATTAGAAATAGTCAAACTATTTTTCTTCTATAATTATTGTTTAACATGATATATAATATATATTTATATATATTGTATAAGGAAATAATCTATACAAGCTTTCCAAACTAGCATACACAACATCTTATATGTACATAGGAAGGAGAGACAAACAGGTAACTTTAGCTTAACCATCTTCAGATCACGATGGAATTTCTTCAAAATTAGTAAAATCTTGCAAAACAAATCAGTTACTAAATATTAACAATTCATACAAACAAATAACAAAAGACTTTTTTTTCTTTTTTAAGTTTTGTTTTCAATTAATACCTTCATCTTCCCACACCCATCCTACTCTAAATATTTTTATATTTGTATATAATTTTTTTAAGCTTGGATTCTATTTGACAATTGTATAGGAAAACTGCTTTTTACCTTGTAACATTTCTCTTCTAAATTATAACTTTAAACGGAAATCCCTAACTTTATATTGTATGCCACAAGAAATAAAAATATATAGTGTATATAAGTGTAGATTTTTCTTTATTTTATTTTTGGTTATCATTTATTTACTGGTACATACTTTTTTATTTAATAATATTAATCTGATATTGTGATTAAAAAGTATACAAGTGTTTAACTTCATTACAGATTATACCAGTATTCAAATAAATGAAACGAGATGAAAAAAAGCAATTACTATTTTTTTATGGTTCCCTTTGACAAGATTTTGATCTCATTTAAAATCACTTACTTAATCATCCCACTTTTCTTTCAACTACTAAAATAAATTATCTGAAGACTATATTATTCTTTTGAATGTAGATTTTGCATTGAAAGTTTTTGAAACACAGGAATTCAAATTAGAAAAATTTGAATGTTCGGTAAAATCTAAGGAAATGTAAAATTTAAAAAAAAAAAAAAAAAAACGAAATTCTGTGCAGGAAACTGCATTTCAATAAGGAATCTATTACCGTATTGGGCCGAATGTAAGACGGCTCGAATATAAGACGAATGGCGTTTTTTGAGCTCCGATTTGATAAAAAACTATTGGTCGCGAATATAAGATGTTATACCTATTAACGAGGCGTAATTCGACAAATATTTCTAGTAAATTATTTAAAAAAAAGTTTGTTGACAAATTATCTTCCCACATCCTGTTCATGATGAAATCGTTAATAGTTTTGGTTGCAGTAATAGGCTTAATGTCAGTAATATTCAGTTAAATCTGTGACTTCTAAGCTAGGCGAAATGTCATTTATGAAATTAAATTAAACGATTTTTGCAAAAAAGTACAACACCACTAAGCATAGTAGAATATATTTTTTTTTTATTTTGGAGCATGTTGGTTAGGCCTACGATCGACTTCAGCCAACGCCACCTGGTGGCATTGCTTCAGTGCCAGAGCACGCTTGGTTTCGGTTTCGTGCGCGCTTCAAGTTTGGTTGCGAATATAAGACGAAATAGTACTGTCGTGGATGGGATTTTGGAAAAAAATGCCGTCTTATATTCGGGCCAATACGGTAACAGTTGCAACTGTACAATGCAATGTCATCTGTAAATAAATTCACGATTACAAAATAATAAATCTAAGTGATTTCTTTAAAGTTTCAGCCACAACAAAATTATAATTGGTAATTTTAGGTACTACGATATAATCTAAAAATTATTTTAAAACTTTATAGTATATCTTTTTTAACCCATGGGAACCTCAGAGGATTTGGAGTAATGGATTTTAAACTTAGATATCATAGGCAAACCCTAGGCAATATTCAGTTTTATTTAAGAAGAAAGTTTCTTATTTCAAATTTCAAAATAATTTAATGGCATTGTTGCAATAACTTTTAGATAACTTTTTGACAAAAGCATTTTTACAATTATTTTCAGCTTACGGCTACTAAACCTAATAAAATTATAATTTTTCATTAAGTAAATAAAGGCCGAAATAAAATCCCTATTTCATGCAGTTTATTAATTAAATATTCTAGTTTAACAGCTTTTTATTAAATTAAATCATCTTGCTAATTCCTTAATGATAACAGACAAACTTCACTATTTATAAAAATCCAGAAACAGCATTAATTGCACAGTGTTAGTAATCTAGAAGCACTTGTAACAGAAAATGGATTTAAAAACTTTTATTTTACGTTTTAGTTCTTCATTCAGTTAATTCAAAAAAGATGAACTTATGAAGGGCTCGGGAATCAATATTCCTAGGATAAATTAGTCCGAACATGTCAATCAAAAAAATTTAATGAAAAAATAAATAAATAAATAAAGTTCCTAAAAATAGACAGCAAGACCTGAATTTAAAAATAGCCTGGCATTTATAAAAAAAATCTAACTTTTTAAGAAAATGACAGTGAAACTGCAAACTTTCAATCTGGTATACAGAATGTAGAACAGACAGTTAAACAAGAAAAAA
Source organism: Thereuonema tuberculata (assembly GCA_023159025.1). Taxonomy (NCBI): domain Eukaryota; kingdom Metazoa; phylum Arthropoda; class Chilopoda; order Scutigeromorpha; family Scutigeridae; genus Thereuonema; species Thereuonema tuberculata. Next base: position 34,429 of record JAFIDM010056649.1, on the reverse strand, counting down.
CTGAATTCAAATGACCATAAGGCTAAAAAGATGCTCAGAATTTTTTTTTCAAGGATCCTGGTGTTCAATGACCAACATATGGTCATATGGTCAACCTGACGCCTGCCTGCCAATAGCTACAAGGAAAGAAATCCAGTACCCATGTTATACAGGGTAGGATGAACCTTAGGATCCACTTGGAGGTAAATTAATCAAGGGAAAAATCTCTGATCAAAGCTGGAGATCAAACCTGGCTCCTCCAGTCTTGGGCTAACAGGCCCACACAGTTAGATTATGAGTACATATAATGTATTGCAAAACAATGAATTCATACTAGTTTTGTTTTTAAATTTATGCTTCATTTAACACTATAGCAATATTTTTTTATGTTTTTAATTTTGTCTAAATATTTCTTTATTTTTAATTATTACTTAGGACAAGAAATAATCACCGATTTGCTTGTTTCACAACTAACTTTGAAACATCTGGGCCAAATTGTCTTAAAATATCTCAAAGTTTTAACAAAATAAATATAAATATCAAACGTAAACTAAAGTATTTTAATAATGTTACTTTTCTCTTTGAGAGTGTAAAATTGTCAAATTTGTCAAATTGTAAAATTGAGTGTAATTTGAATAATTATGAAACAACTAATAACATATGCTCTGCAAGTGTAAAAGAATGCTTTAAACAAGTCTTGTTAGAATAGGTGTATCCAGGATTTTTGAAATGGAGGGGGTTATGACTGATGGTCGTAGTCATTCAACCAAAACTAAAAATATGTTCTGGCCTTTCCCATATGGGGGAGGGAGGAGGTTACAGATAAACTGATTAACTTTCCAACCAATAAAAAGGTCCAAAATTGTAGATTTCTTCCATTTTTGGATGCAATGGGGAGCAGGTTCTAACCAATCTTTCTAACCCCACCCCTATAAGCCAATGCTAGTAATTATTGTCTATTATAGAACACAGCACATAAAATTGAAAAGAAAAAAAATCAGGAAAGATAGTGTTTTTAGGCACCGATAAATGAGATAGATCAACCTTCCTCAAAAAGAAAAGGTTTTTATGAAAATCAATCATAATATACTCAAATAACAGGAAAATGTAAATGTTCAGAAAGTCCACAGGAAATCAATTGGGTATGCTGGGAGGTAGATGTTTGATGAAAATTTGCTGAATACTGCCTAATCAAAGCAATATTTAGTTGCATAGTGGTATTAGTGCAATTCAAAGTAGATCTGTTTTTAATATCTTCTATGGGTCAATCTTATTTATTGTAAAATGAATGAGGGGAATATGACTTTGAAGTTTAACTAATCTTCAAGACAAAGTATTCTACTCAGCTGCATGTCACTAGGACTTCAAAAGCACAAGAAAATTTGCAATGAAAAGCATTACATAAAACATTCCTTGTTTAAGTCAAAACACCTCATAAAGATCTCTTTATGTTTAATTTTCTTTTTCTGTGTCTCAAAAAAAAAAAATAATGATGACTCAAAGATAAAGTTGCATTCATTCAATTTGAAATCATAAATCTAAAGTATATTTTAAAGTACAGTATATCATTGATGAATATTAAGTTGGTCTTAAGTTTGAAGATAAGAAAAACAGGGGCTTTTCTTGATTTTACTTTTGGCTGTCTCGGGCCATTCCTGAAATTGTTTATGATAATGTATAGTGCATCCCTTTTGGCAGTGATGTGCAAGGGTAGTCCTACAACTCCTTCTTTAAGTCCACTAAACTCAAAGTTCCGAAGTCAAAGAAAATAAAGCATATCAAAACTGATATGGAGGAGTTGCTGCAGACAAAACCTCTTCAATCTATAAAATACCAATGGCAGTTCATAATAAGACTTCCATATACTGATATTATTCTGAATCACATTTGGAGTTTGGAGGGGAGGGGGGTTAATTGCTTGTCGATTTCTGAGATCTAAAAATAGCATTTTTCAGAATAGGATAGCTGAGGAAAAGAACTAAAAGACCCGAGTCCTTCTTTTTTTGTACTATTATTTCTAAGAAAAAGATGTGAAATGAGATGACATTAAAATATTGATTGCTAAAGCATTTAAATTCTGTGTGTTTTTAGAAGGTGTGTCTTTAGGTTAAATCTAGATTAAACCCATAGAATCAGAAACCTAACATCTGCAATGAAGGCTGTTTCAAAGTTTCAATGAAAAGATTCATCACTTCCTTACAGTTGCTTTTATTCTGGAATGAAAAGCTTCCAGAATCAAATTATGTAATGTTATCGTATTTAATTTTTAATACGGCAGTTGTACTTGTGATAGTCGAAAATCTATGAATAAAATAAGAAAACTTCCGTGTGTCTAAACTACATCTGAGGTCGAGTTATTTCACATGAAAGAGTCAACATTACAAGAGGAGGTAGAAAAAAAAAGTCAAAGTATCGAGATTCCAACTACTTCAATATAATCTTTGATAGATGTAATACATGTTTAAAAACAAAAAGAATATAAAAATAATATATTTCATATGTATATATTAATAATAGCTGAAAATTACTGCATGTAATATATGAATATAGTTATAAAATGACTATTCATATGATTAAAATTAGTAAGAAACTATTAATGTCATTTTCTAAGTTGCTAAAATGAATTAAAGTAAATATCTGTGATTTCTATACATGATTTAAATGAGAAAAACTATGTAGTAATGCTATTCGAAAAAAATAACAGGGTAAAGATTTCATGAATACATTATGGGAAAAGCTTCAAAATTGCTTCTGCTTTCAGTCATATAAAAACAATATGATTATTAGCAGAAGTAATAATAAAGTTTATTTTACAGGTAAGTTTCAGTAAATGCATAGCAAGTGAAACTATAATTTCTGTCAAGGATACACAACAGATTACAGTATTAGAGAATGGGATTAAGATAAGATAGGGGATTTAGATAAAATTCATCCAGAGCTTTCCATATATCCATATATGACAAAACAAAACAAAAAAATTCTTAGATTCAACAGCAGAGGAGAAAATGCCATCAAAATCAAAACATCCCATTGTAATACTATTATGCAAATTAACCAACAAATAAAACTTTTTTTGCTGTACAATATGATTAATAGGAAGCTGTTGCAAAATTATCCACAAAACATTCTCCTGCACAATATTTTTAAGTTTTGAACTGGATATACAACTCTTTGTAAGATATAAAAAAAAAAAAAAAATGGGAAAATTACTGCATCTGCACAAGTCTGCAGTCATAAATTCAACTCTACCACTGCTAAAGTTATTGAACCCAAACAATGTACGCAAACTGACAAAGGCAAATCATGTCCAAAACCAAAATATTCTCTATTACCTTTTAGGCAATGTATTGGTTGTTTTAATGAAGTATTTCAATGGCATGTGTAACTCAAACATTTAATGGAAACAACAGAGAAGGAATAAGAATAAGAATCTGGACCTGTAAATAAACGAGAAAGTCTATTACAGGCAAAGTAAGATGTCTGTAATAAAGACAATTTGTCTTTCAAATTTGACTTCTATAATTTAAAACTCATGGAAAGCCTTTAACATACATATCAAATCCAACACCCTGTACCCTGAAACTTCACTGCACCAATAAAGTAGCAATCTTCTCAGTTATTGACAAGAATGCTTACATCTTTACATAGTACAATCGTCAAGGAAGCAAAGGCTTTCCTTTGTGATCTTAAACCAAGGCCAGATTTTTCAAACAGGAAATCAGTATATCCAGAGTCAACATCAATTCTTCAAAGCTTTATTGAAAGGAAGGTAATGGTGGTTGGTTTGTTTGGGTTTTTTTTTATTCCAGGGTTTGCATGGGTAGGACAGAACAACTGATCATATCATTAGTCAAGTCTGCAAGGGTAAATTACACAAACTATTAGAAACAATGGACAGCCAGGCTAAATGCTAATGCTTGCCAATGACAGCCCACTATAATATTTGCCTGCCTAAGTAGCAGAAGCTCTATTAATGCTGGCAAAATGCTATAATTGATATAGCACGTATTGCAAGTCTATAGGTTTTGTTGAAAATGCAGGTATTGTAATAAATTGCAAAATGTTTCTGAAGCAAAAATATAGAAATTGCAGTAAAGATACGTGCCCTGATCAATGCAATTGTAGTAAATTCGATGTTCTTCTCCTTTCAATTGATTTCTGATTCGGTAATAATTCATTACACGTTTTCAAACCAACTGACTTAAACTGTATACAAAAGGTGACTATTTTATGGTTTTGTACAATTACAAATTAATGATAATTATGAGGTACAGTGTTCCAGGTACTATTTAAATGTTTCTATGAAAATGTGTTTTTAAGGTATTTAAAAAAAAAATTTGATGCTACATTTAACAGAAAAACAAAAAGCTATTAAGTAAATTTCAGTAGCTAAAACAAATTATGGTTTCCTCATGAAAGTATTCACAAACTGATGCAAACATTCTTTATATGGATTAAAATGAAACAACTTACAAACTAGGTCATGGTACAAATAATAATAAGATGGACAGTTAATTAGATGTAGAAAAGTGATAGTAATTAAAGCTTATTTTTAGGAAATTTTTATTACACAGCATTTTCTAATACTTTTTCACCTGTTAGTATTAATCTGCAGGTTCTAAATAACTGGTTTAACTGCACTTCTACATAAAGTTTTATGCAGAAAATTGAAAATTGTTTAAAAATTGAATAAAAAAACTGAAATTTAAAACTTAGCACTCCACCATTTTTTTAACGATTTCAATTAACTGTAGTAACAGCAACTTCAAAGTAGTCATTTTTAGTACTTGTGAGCAAACAAGAAATAGTGAAGATATGAGATGGCATAATGGTAAATGTTATGTAAGGTTTCTGAAAAAAGTCGTACACCACAAGAAAAACAACTTAACGGTTACGCAGAAAGTCAAAAATAGCAGCAAAACTACTAACTACCACTCAAAATTACATGTACTTCAAAATTCAAGTTTCTGAAAGAAATAATATTTTACTACAATGTTACAGTAATGCAAAATGCTTATTCATTACAATTGTTGAAATAATATAATGGCTTATAGAAATGACAAAAAAGCATAAAATGGCACAAATGATTCAAAGAAAAATAGTAATAAAAAGAATTTGTACTCTAAAAATTTCTAATTAAATACTTGTTGCCCCATGACAGCCTTAGCTGTTTCAAGTTGTTCATGCAAGGGCATGGTCTAAACTTCCAAGAAAAGAAAAAAAAAGGGTGTACTTTCTTAGTTCATATCATTCTTAATAAATAGAGCACGCCTATAGGCATCTGTAAATTGCCTTCCCTTAGAACCTCTTTTAACTTCTCATTCTTTCAAAATCCCTTGGAAAACAATGAAAACCATCTCAGTGTCCTTATTTACATCTGACTGTAATAACTTATCAAATTAAAATGAAAATGAAAAATGTTTACTTCGACTCCGAAAATCTTATTACAAGGAAAAAAAAAAAACCAAAAAAAAAAAAAACCTCAAATTTAATTTTTTATATCCAAACGATCAGACATGAACACTTTGGTATCTGATCGTTAAGTGATTTATTTTCGAAGCTTTATGATAAATTTTGGCAATAATATAGTATACAACAATAACAATATAAAGAAAAGAAGATATAAAATACAATAAAGAAGCTACAGCTTTGACTGAAGATATAATAAAATTCTATTCATAAATGCACTCTTTATAGATAAACAATCTACAGCATACATTGCAAAATAAAAATTATTGAAAGTAAAAGATTTTACAATGATGTTAATTGTTTGTCACTACAAAGAACTGTGATATATATATAGTTAACAATGGCAATCTTTGATTCCTTTAATTTCTATTTACTATTTCTACAACAGTGATCTCAAACTCACAATCTCCAGGGTCACATTTGATCCAGAAAGGACTTTGTGTGATCCACTTTACAATTTAATTGTTTTGCGGTCTATTCCTTTCACTGGTGCCAAGTTCTGGTTCGGTTTCTCAAAGAGCTCAGCAAATACGAGATTGATCAGAAATTAAAAAAAAAAAAAAATCGTGGAAGAGTGGAAAAAATTACTAATTTTACTAAAATTATTTTCTGAAAGAGAAATGCAGGAAAATCCTTTTTTCATACTAAAATTGTTATTAAAAATAAAAAAATAAAAAATATTGTTAATGTAAGGATTGCTTTTCTTCTGCTAATAGATGGTCTCATCTATTAGCAAAAGAAAAGCAATCCTTATATTAACAATATTTTTTTTTTTATTTAACCCTAAGTAAATAGTCTACTTATGACCAACAGTAAATATGAACATCATACTGTAATAAGCTTACAACAACTCATTTTTGACCCTTAAACTGAAATAAGATTGAGACCACTGCTCTACAATAACTACTCTGTATATTTACTGCTTACATAACAGCATAACATTTACAAGAACTTTGTAGACAAAGTTTAAACACTTTTCTGTATCAATTCAAGAAAATTAGAAAGCAAAATGCCCCTTTCGAAACTCATCTTCTTCAGTTTTCCAAAAGAAACCTCTGTAGAGTCGAGCAATACACAATCGGATCTGGTTAAATGAGTAAAGTGTTTCGTGTTGCAATTCAGCAAGTGTAATCTGCAGATGATTCACCAGGACTTCTAACACATGAGACATCATATCTCCCGATATGTTGAGAAGCTGACTAAGGCGCTCGTAATCCAAATTCTCACCCAAAAACAGAGAATCGATAAGATATACCTCAGCAGCACTTTCACTAATTCTCATGTTGTTGGCAATGTCACGAACATCCTTTCCCGATTCATACAGGCTTACCGCATGAGCTTTGTTAGATGTTCTTCTTGGCTGACCATATATCATATGCAGACGGGTAGGTGATAACTAGAGAAAAAATTAAAAATACTTGATTAATACTAAAAGTATTTATTGATAACTAGCTTGACTCAACAGATAAATTCAAAACCTTTTTGATGTCACTACAAAATAATCTTCAACAAAAACCTTATGGGTTTTTTTTTTTTCTTAACCCATTTGATATCTAGATTACAAATTCAAAATCAACATAAAAAGTTTCAGTGCACAAACATATTTTCAAACGTGAACTATTCAAATAGATAAGAAATAACCCTACAGTAAATTTAAGAAAATAACTTCCCTGGAGATTTCATGGAAGTGTACAATTTCGTGCTTTGCAGAATAGCCTTACACATGTCCACTTGTGAGAATGAACAAACCTATGTTAATAGATATCAATTTTTCAAATGCTTGTCTTTTTTCCTAAATAAATAGCTTCAATTAAACTGCTCATGAATCTGTAGATTTGTTAAACATTTTAAATAAAATCAAATCAACTTAATTTAAACTGCAGTGCTCTAAAATTCTACCAGAATACCACCTAAAGTAACTCACTAAGAGCCACAGCAACATCTGTAAGTGCTGTCTATCTGTATATATCCATCTTTTCTTTTACAGACAAGACACAAGTTATTTTATTTTGGATAGGATTGAAGGAATAGAATGCATACATTTATAATATACGAGGCGTATTTTTTAAGTAAGTAAACGTTTTGAAATTAAAAACACTCAAGTGTACTTTTTTTATCAATTTTATTTTTACATGAAAGCCTGTACTTTAATCTACTTTTCAACATAATTTCCACCAATATTAAGGCACTTGTCGTATCAATCAACTAACTTTTGAATTCCATCCTCATAGAAATCTGCTTTGATAAACAATCCCCTTACTCAGCATGCCACGCCTTTTGTTTTGGATTGCACGGCACAGTTTAGTTAAGGTCTCAGACTTTATTGTGTCACCACGAGGCAAAAAATCCACAAGCAACACCCCTTCCTATCCCAAAACACAGTACACATGATTTTTCGGGCTGAAATGAGCGCGAGCTCATGATGGGTACCGAAAATGTTGACTGGGTGCACAAAACCAAACCTTTAGCCAGTGCGTTGACTTTCCTCGAGCAATACAGTGATTTTGGTGATGATGTTTTAAGCAAAATTGTCACAGGCGACCAAAACAACAATCCATGGAATGGCGGCATTCATATATACTGTGTTTTGGGATAGGAAGGGGGTGTTGTTTGTGGATTTTTTTGCCTCGTGGTGACACAATAAAGTCTGAGACCTATTGTGAGACCTTAACTAAACTGCGCCATGCAATCCAAAACATAAGGTATGGCATGCTGAGTAAGGGGATAAACAATCAAATCAGGCGGCAGATTTCTAATAGGACGGAATTCAAAAGTTAGTTGAACGATAAGTGCCTTAATATTCGTTAAATTATGTTGAAAAGTAGATTAAAGTACAGGCTTTCATGTAAAAATAAAATTGATAAAAAAAGTACACTTGTGTGTTTTTAATTTCAAAACGGTAATTATTTAAAAAACACGCCTCGGAATAACTTTTTTCCTAAGTAATAGGTTTTGTTTCTTTAATTTTCTTACCTAAACAAATAACTTTCAAGTAAACTATACTCTGTCCAAAGAACCGTGGCATCTGAAAGGCTAAGGGACTTTAGCCATTCAGGTGCCACGGTTCTTTGGACAGAGTATAATATGTATATCAGCTAGTTAAATAAATAAATAAATAAATGTGATACAGTTCAGGGAAATAACCTAGTTTTCATAAATAGGGAAAGACTTTAAATCAAATTACAGTTTTTTTTTAACTTGTTTTAGTTTTTTAATTTGACTGTATGCAACAGGAAAGCAAAGAACTTTCAAGTCAGTGAATGATCTATCTTATTTGCATTAGTAATCAAAGTATTTGAGATCATATGAAACATTTTCAAAATCAAAATTTCTTGATATTTGATTACCCATTTTTTTCCCCCTAATTAATTTTGATAGAATGTTCGAATTATAAAAATTTCAATATAAATACTGATATATTTGCTTAATTTAAAAGAATCTGCTGCAACATCAATTGCTATCAGAAAACTGATGTATGTAATATACTATTAATTAGGAAGAAAGGAAATCGTACCCATATGGTGTAGACTCATCCTCCATAATGACTTTTTTTTAAAAAAAAATTGAAATTCATTCAGAATTTACTTATAGATGCTTCTTAAGCAAAAAAGTTAAAATGCTGCCTAAATGATTTCATGAAATAATGTAAAAAGGAAGTATATATAATTTTAGGAATACAAACTGCACTGGTTTCAGCTGTTATTCAGAAAACTATCTTTCTTAGCAAAGAAATATGAATAAACTGTTAAATTGAGATTCCCTATTTAGTCAGCAGAACCATTTTTCACTCATCCATGAACCACAGCGTTATCAAAACGAAGGAAAGAAGTTTTTTCATGTTTAATTTCCTTCCAATACAGCAATCTATTGAGCATTCACAATTTCTCATGGTTAACTACTGATGTAAGCGGATGCTAAGCTACCCTGAAAAAAAGCAATTCTTCCTGCAGGATATAATGATATAACGAAACAGCTGAATTAATGCTGGAATTGTACATTTATTCAATTATTAAGAAAACTCGCAAATTATAAAAATTAAATTAAATGTTAAAAAGGCAGAAACCTGAAATTAGCCAAGTAATTTTTTTAGGAAAAAAAAATTATTAAAGAAAAGGTTTCTAGTCAAACCATAAGCCGCTTAAAAGAATATATTAGAAATTTCAAGATTATTATAATAATTCCAGTATCTATAAATCTAGTCATACAAAAAATTGAATTTGAAGTCCTCTAATGTAACTATTAAATATAGATAAAAGCCTCAAAAAAAAGATGTTCAATTCAAGAAAATAGCTCATACCTGTGTTAAAACAAATTATCTTACTCACAATTCCGCATAGATGAATTTTTGTTTGTTATCCCGAAATAAATAACTGTGCTTATTGGCAACAATCATTACACCATACTGTTTGCCCACATGATGTATAAATACAACTCTGAATTCCCTCTACTATTTTTGACTAAGCCTATGTTCCAATTTCACCTCTGTTTGGCTTAGTTTACATTGAGTGCACTTGCTATTTTCATTTTTCCTTGGCATTGTTATGTTTGTGTGTGGGTGTATGTTTATATAAGCTTTCTGCAAGAGTAGTTGTATTATTAACTTGTATTAATTTTTAATTTATATTCCTAATTTGAATTAATCACTAATCTACATTCACTTAAGAATACTCAATGCATTCAGCAATTTTCAGGAAGATTCTAATTCCTACAAATTTCATATGTGCATGAAATAATGTTTAAATAAAAAAATATGATAAAATTAAGTCATGTTTATGTTGAATTAAATTTGTCATGAAAAGGAAATAAAAAAAAAAAAAAAATAGCTCTTAACTGTGCTGGCTACATCCAAAAAGCAAAAGCTCCATAAAAAGTCATATAACCCTAAACATTTATTTCAATTTCAAAATTGTTATTTTATTTTGTTAGGGATCTATCTATAGAACAGGGATCTATTTACTTCAGTTACGCTTGAGCTTGAACAGATTGCATCAAAGCAAGTATCCACACATTCAAGGTAGGGGACAAATAGTTCTGTACGATGTACAGGTTTATGAGCTAATCGCTGGAAGTGAACAAACTGTTCCAATATCAGATGCAAACTCAATGATTCTACTGCTGTTGAAATGACAAGAGACTTCTTTGTGTAGTATTAATATCAATTAGAATTAATTTCCTTAATGTTCATAACAAATAACTTTTTTATTTATAAACTTAGCAAGCTAACATTCCTAAAAGTAGGCTTTTTTTTTTTTTTTTTCATATTATAATGTCTCTCTAAAACTTAACTGTCCTTACAGTTATTCCTAGCTATTTTCATTAATGGTGACAGGCTTAATGTGCATGTAGTGAGCGAGTGATGTACTGAGTGCATTATTTATATTTATTTTATGATATTTATTCTGTTAAAGGATTATAACCAGAAAAGGAAAACAAAAAGGGGAGTGGTGAAATTTTGAACAAGACATTACAACCCAACAGAAATGCTCTAATGAATCCATTTGAAAGACACATGAACTCCACTTCTATATAAATTAAAATAAATCAAACTGAAGATATTTGTTTGCTTGTTTGTTTGGTTTAAAGAACAACAGATAACTTTTAAACAAAGCAATTTAAGATTTATCCTTGAAAATTTTAAATCACGAAATAGTTTGTTGCTTGCTTTTATTCCACCCTCATTACTTTAGTAACTACAATAAATAAAACAAAAAATAATCCTACTTTGCTTAACCTTGAATTATTAAAGAATCATCAGTTTAAATTATTAAAAATTTTTAAGACACATTCATTTAAATAATTTTAGTATCAAAGCTTCATTCAGAATTAGCAGGTTTTTTTAATGTATAATCTTCATTAGCTCTACTGCAGTAAGTATTCACCTAACAAAAACATCCCGAGATGATTCCCAAGAATTCACAAATTCATATAGATGATACATTCAACTTCTTTTTTGTTTTGTTTTTTCTCTTTTTTTTTTAATTAAGCTCCAGCAATTTCTTTAAATCCATTTCTTCTGATTTAATACATAACCGACCTATTTAATATATATAAAGGAAGCCCTTTTGTGTGTGTGTATATAGAGTGTACACATACAAACACAAAATACTTCTTCCTTACATTTTAGGATTCCTTCATATTGTAACAATGCATTTTTAAAGAGTTGAAGTAAAACATGTATATATTTATATATAAATCAAATTGAAGTTCTTCAAGGCAGTTTCTTTGTAAAGATTATTTGCATGGATTAAGCTTCCTTTTTTCTTTTCCTTTGTGTGTGTGTGTGTGTGTGTGTGTTCAATATTAAGTTCCAGATTGTCAGCTTCTTACTGTCTGTTGTAATCAAATCTGGAAAATTTTAATTTCAAGAATGAAATTTGCAAAAAAAAAAAAAAGACTATCTTACATCAATTTTAACGAGTCAGTCAAGAGATTTTTAAGGCACTTCTATTATGCCATAACATTTCTAAAGTTAATTTCCCCAAGTTTGTTTATCCCATTAGCTGCAATCCTATAAGTAACTTTCATAGAGCAAAACAGTTCTACAAGCACTTTGGCATAATTACAATATATGTAGTAGCGTCAATACTTAAGACAGAAATAAACAGTAGTAAATAAATAAATAGATTCAAGAGATACTATTTGAGTTTAAAACTGCACCCGATACCCAATATATCAACTATAATAGATAAAATAATTTATTTGTAAATTCAATAATTTTATCTAATTATCACATAACAAGCCATTTTTTATAACTATACTAAATGACATAAAAGTAATAAAGAAATCTCGTCCATCAATGTCAAAATAAATAAATAAAAATGAATGTTAAATTTGCTAACTGAAACTATTAAAAACAGGAACATTATTATCTATTCTTAAAGTTCAAGGAAACGGCTTGCATTTTAAATACCTAATTATAGCCCTAGTCTTATGAAATCACTTATTCAGCTTTCACGAGATTTTTAATGCATGTATCATAAAACCTTACTCCACTATGTAAGTAGAAACTTCAATGTAAGCTCATTTCTGCATTTAGTTACGAGGCATATTCCGAAAGTAAATGCATTTGGGCTATTAAAAAAAAAAGCGAGAATGTATTTTCAAACAATTTTCTTTTTATCCAATTGTGCAAATCTTAAACTACCTTTCTATGTAGTTTCCACCAGGTAGAGAGTTTATCATAAAGGGACTAGTTTTTGTATCCCCACCTCATAGAATTGGACCACCTGTGAAGACAGCCATGCTTCCACTGCACCTTTGACTTTCTTATCATTGAAGAATTATTGTCCACCAAGGAACTTCAGGAACAGGAGAAAGTTACTCAGAGGCAGGTCAAGGGGAATGATCCATTTGTCCCCAACATGACAGGCACACTCAGCTGCCAAAACTCAAGCCCTCGTCACATCATTTGGTTGGCAATAAATGGAACACTTCCCTTACAGCCCTGATCTACCTCATAGTGACTTTCACCAGTTCCTGCATTTTAAGAAGTTCCTTGGGAGTCAACAATTCTCCAATGATGACGAAGTTAAAGGTGCAAGCATGGTTGTCTTCACCATTGCCCAGTTCTATGAGCAGGGAATACAAAAACTAGTGCCCAGTTATGATAAATGTATCAACAATGATAGAAACTATGTATTAGAATAGTTTAGGTTTGACAAATCACAAAATAAAATTGTTTGAAAATACATTCTCGTTTTTTTTTTTTTTTCTTTTTTAGATAAAAGATACTTACTTTCTGAACATGCCTCATACTTTCATTGCACAATAACTCTACTTTAATAGGGAGAGTTTGCTTTATTAATGAATGAAAAATTTAAGACATAAATATAGCTGCATATTTTAAACAATCTTTAATGAAAAGATAACTAAATGAAATGATAAGACATATTTCACAGCAAACATTTCTTTACCAATAAACAATGAAATTTAGAATTTATTTGAAGACAGGAATACCTTGTCTCTCTGTAGAACTGGATTTCACATTTATCACATAATGTAGTTTTACCAAATCAAATTTCAGGATTTTATAGACTTAAATAAAAATGTCACTGAAGGTTGAAAAAGACCATACTATTTGCATAAAGTCAACAATTTATGAATATTTAAAAAGGAAGCTAAAATTAGGTAAGTTGTTAAAGTAACTTTATTTTAGTTGTCAATTTTGACTGTTTCTAAAAAGCAATCTAAAAAAATTTAACTAATTTAGTTGTCTTTAACTGAAACAGTATCCATTATAAATCCCTAGCTGGTTATTTGCTTGAAAGCAGATTTTTTTCATATTTTAAACAATAAATAAAAGATTTAGAAAAATAAAGTAAAAAAATTCATTCTCTAAAGGTAAGATAACTTTATGCAAATAATAATCGAAACTAAACATCTTCAATATAGCTGAACAAAAATTATGCTTCTACCATACCCTTCTATGAGCAGTTGAAGTATATCAAAAGCAGTATATAACAGTTTCTGAAATTAATTGGGCATGTTGGGCATTTAAAAAATGAAATAAAATTTTCTCAATTTAATAAGCACATAGATATTGAAACCACATCATTATACATCAAAACATAGCCACACCATCCATGTTTGTGATTGTATTTTATGGCAGTTCATTTTCAAGCTTAATCTATTTCCTGTCTAATCTTTTTTTAAGCCTCTATAACTGGTCTCAATAGTAAAGGGCTTTTCTTAATAGGTTTCTGTAGGTGACATTTTTGCTGCTTTCTTTTGCAGCCACTCAGTTCTAATTAAAAGATAAGTTAAACCGAATCAACAAGAGAAAACTACACCTTTCCAATATTTTTTTATTACCCTAGTATGGAATGACTGCATCGTTTTGCCGAGTTATTTCTCTCGACTAAAATACTTCACGTTTAAAACAGTCTCGCATCAACTGTTTTTAAATCGACGAACAGTTTGTAGAACAAGCAATTCTACAAATGTAGTATTCTAGACCGTAACAAATACCTGCCTAACTATTCGTATAATAAATAAGAGCAACCATGCAAGATGCTATGAATAATATTTTATTTTAACCCCCACCCCAAAAAAAAAAACAACTGAAAACATTGTCAACTATAATATATTTTTTTCTTTTCTTTTGTAGCTGAAGATGTAGAAATAGTAAAGTATTTATATCATCCAAGAATGTTGCAAGGAAAATTTAATTACAGAAGAAAGAAACAAAATTTGGTTTAGACTTAAAATTTTATGTGAAATAATTTATCCACCTCAATTAATGAAAAATATTAATGTGAAATTTTAAACCTTTTAACATATATATAATTTTTTTTTGTGGATGAACTGATGGATATCTTCTTTGAATCAGTCAAAAGTTAAAAAAAAAAAAAAGTAAAAAGAATTATAATATTGAAATAAAACCGTCCACATAATGAATATATGGATTATTTTCAAAATAAACAAATAAAAAACTTAAAAAAAAAAATTAATTGAAAAATTTTTTTAAAAAATTAAAATATAAAAAGAAAGGGAAAATGCTAAATAAAGTTAATTCTGATATTTAGGAGAGTAAAAAATAAGATAAATTTTCATTGATCAGTTTCTTTTGTGCATAATATCTAAAAAACAAATTATATAAATTTATCCAAGACAAATAGAAGTATTTATTCAGTTAATTACTCAACTTTTTGTTAAACATATTTTTTTTTTATTTATTTATTTTGCTAAACATTCTGATTATCTACATTCTTTTTAAATAATTTGAAAAAAATGGGAATTATTAAACTCAGTGAATTATATATAGTCTTAATGGAATTTCAACTTTTTTTTTTTTGTTTTGTTTAATAATGCTTCAAATTTCATACAGACAAAGAATAACATTATATTCAACTTTCAAAAAATACGGAATACCTTAAATAAGATCATATAATCAAACTCAACCATTTTCATAACCACTTGCATAAGAAATTATCACAAAATTAACATCTTAAATATCTTATCTAAGTTCTCATATTTTTTTAATACAAATATATATAAAAAAAAATACTTTCTTTGAAGTAAATAAAAAATAATAAAAATAATAAAATCGCACAAAATATATGAATGAAAAGTTACTCTAATCCATTATATTAAGTGGCAATATGTTTTCCTGATGATGACCTTGGCAATATCTCCAGATATTGTTCAGGGATGAACTTATAAAAATTAATTTTAGCTCTAAAAATTTATTACAACAAAAATTCTAGAGATGAAGCAAATTTAATAGTATAGAATTTTAATAATTTTACAGCTCTGAATTTTATATTTAACTAAAGCATAAAGAATAAAACACTGCCACAAATACAATAGAATAGGATACTTCTTATTCTCTATATTACATATTTATTTTATGAAACAGGATTTTTATCTCCTCTCCTTCAAATTAATCCAATAATATTAGCAATATCTGAAAACCGAATTATTAAGAGATGATTAATATTCTTTCCAAGACTAAATTTCATCTATATCATTCTTAACTATAATTATTAATTGCTGCTTATACATAACTAAATAATAAGTAAGAGATAAGATAGACTTAAGAACAAAAGTTTGCTGTCTTGTATTGTGCTGTTCCGACTACAGAAATGAGCATATGTGTGAACATAAATCGAAAAGTTCAATCTACGCTCTCTGTACGTCTATATGGTAATAATTTTTTCAATGTTTCATTAATGATTTTTTTTTCCAATTTTATATATTTCTTTTGATATAACCATCTCTATCAAATTCAATTTTTAATTAATAATAATAATAATAATAATAAGTAATGTAATATTAAATATATTAAATTTTAAAAATAATGAAGTTAAAACAAGAAAAATAAAATAAAATAAAATAAATGTGAAGCTGAAATTGCTTTTCCATTAATACATACCTGCCAATTAAAATAAAGGTAATCCTCTTCACTGTAATTCTTGTATTTCAAGTCAAAGCGAGTCACGTCTCAAGTTGATTTCAAAAGATCGGCAACCAAAGGCAGCAGTTTTGTTGGATTTTAAATACTAGTCCACCGTCCTATTGATGAATACTTTTCAACTACTTTGTTAGTATTTAATTAATATTTATTCTTTTTAAATCGTTTTAGGAAATGTAAATCTTTCTTTGCTAAAATCAGCTGAGTGTGAAGCTTTATTTTCTATTATTATTAATTTTGTGAAAATTATTTCAAATTAACATTACATTAATAATTTCACTTGTCATTACAAGAAAGAAAAAAACAAAAAGTTACATACAGAAACTGGAAAGGAGCATCTTTATAGAATGCAATGTTTATTTCCTTTTTCTTTGTGTATGTGTTTCATTTTCCTTTTTTTTATGTTTGTTTCTTTGTTTTTATATATAATTTTAAGCAAAACAATGCAATGAGACAAACCAAATAAATGAATTTAAGAAACAAAAAGGAAAGAAAAGAAAGAAAGAAATGTAACTGATAAAATCTTAAATAGTTACCAAACTGGAAAACAACAATAGCATTTTAGCAGAGCATTATATCAAAATTAAGAACGATGAAGAAGAGTTACGATCTTCATCGTTACAAAATAATGTCTAAATGAAAACAGTAATGTTGTTATCATTATAGAATATTTTCCTAATAGTTGAAGGGAAATGAAGGTTAATTCTATAGATGCAATAGATTAATGAAGTAATCACATTAATAAATAAAGCTTCATATGGAATACTTGTATCATTTTAAATTTTTTAATAATTTGTCAATCATTTATGTATTCATACTATTCCTATTCCAAAATGCAATTAACTGCCGTGGAATGTGAAAGCCTTTTTTTTAAAGTAGTGAATTTCAAGCATATATATATACACTTAATTTATACCTGTTTTAATATTTTTTTGGAAGAAGCAGGAAAAAGTTTAACCTAACAGCATTATGTGAAATGATATTATGCTAACAGCTAACTAGAATAAAACCGAAGTCAACTGTAAACACACGTAAAGTAATTACACTTTAAACAGTCTTTAAGATCTCAAGGGAAATTTGAATTATGTAGATCAATGCTGTGTTATTCCTCTATCTTCCTTAGAAGCACAGATTTTTTTTGTATTAAACAATAATGATGATACTGTGTCATGAACCAATTGTGGTAACATTCTAACAAGTGTTTTCATACCCTGACATGTTATTAAAAATAAAAAAAAAAATGTGAAAAACCCCAATTTTGCCAAAATGATAGAATAAAATGACCAATTCCAACTGACCCTTCCAAATTTGATAAAACCATATTATGGCAACGAAATCAGATAAACAAGAACAAACAATAATAGTGGAATCCAAATTTGTCAAATAACATAAAACCCTAAATAATTAAATAAAATATTTATTATTCATGATTTTTTTAAGTAAAACATCTCAAACTAAAATCAGATAATATTCTCTTTTTTTTCGATAGCCTTAAACAAATACTAATGCTGCCTCTCACTTATTTTTAATTTAGCACAAATATCGCAACATCGCTAAACACATGAAAACTTCCAGACATCTTTTGTTAGAACAGATTAAGTACTGTATCCACTTCCTAGAAGCAACTAAGACAGCTGGCTGATATCTGCAAACTGTTCCAAATGAGGCTTACAACCAAACACATAAGTTTTACTTTTCTTAAAAATCTCATCAGAAAGCCAGCAGTTATGATGTGAATGTACAGATTTTCTTTTCCCATTTGGTGGAATACTTGAAAACTTTGATTTGGAAAAGTAACAATTCAGTTCTGATCATATCTGTATTACTATAGTCTATTTCAGGGATAAAAAAAATCAACTGAATAAGCCCCTATAGTGAACGCAATCATATTTTTATTACAAACATTAGAGCAAATCATAAAGCTATATATTCATATCTTCTAACAGCTATCTACACTTGCTAAATTCTTCTAGCAAAATTAAAAGACTTCATTCTAGCAGCCATCTTATCCAATTAAACTACCTCCTTTCCACAATTCAATAAGATATCCTACATGCTCCCCCTCCTTCCACAGTTAGAAAGAAAATGGATCTTATTCCTAATGATATATAGACAATTTCGTGTCCGGGAAATTTTTCATCTTCGCCATCTAGTTAACAGATCTCCAAAGAAATATATCGTCAGAAATGAAAATGTATTTTTTCAGCTTTACTGCATTTCTTCCTTAGTTGTGGGGACAAGTACAGCATAAAAAAACTACTTAGTTTTGAAAAATCTTGAAAATGCAGCAACCGAAAATAAGTATACTCACTGGCTGCGCAGGAAATACCCTTTTACTTTCACACAGCCAGCATTTTTTTTTTTTAATTTCTTAATATAAAGCTTAGATTATAAAATCAAATTGTATCAAAAGTAAAAAAAAAAAAAAAAAATACTCTAAAAAGTTTAGATAATTAAAGATTTGCCAAAATCACAATGTTTTCTACCTTCAAGAAATGTACATTCTGCATTTCAGTGAAATACAAAACACAACTGTCTTCTCTGCCACAACTCAACAAACTGAACTTCTCCAAACAGATATTAATAACATACATCTCAGAATTAGAGCAAGCATTTTGTAGAAATGATATGAATGAGATCCAATTACCCATATTTCTTTATTTTTGTTATGTCATATTTTCGTCATTATATAAATTTCAAGCATTAGCAAAATTTAAAAAAATAATGCAACAGCAAATTTATATCTTATATTTAACTAAAACTATTTTTAATACTGTACACTTAAAATTTTTGATCAATGTGTTTATCATGTTCAATCCTACTACTAAATCAAAACTCCAAGCTAAAGCAAATTTTAAAAAAAAATTAACAATTTCAGTCGATTTTGGTTTAGTACAAATAAAAACTACTGATTTGAAAGGATTTTTATGAAAAATCTAAAGAAAGGATAGCAAATAAATTCAATTTCCAAATTGACTTTATAAAATTTAGGGATGTGTAGTAAAATTAGGTTAGCTGTCTTATAAATACAAGAGATGAAAAGCAAAAAAAAAAATCATCTAGCAAGAAAAACCTTGAAATCACAAAAAGAATTTTACCCTTAATTTATTTACATTTACCATATCACATTCCTCCTGCTATTGTAAAGTAATACTGCACAAAATATATGAAGATAAAAATTTTCTAACATGTCATTATATCTTGAAACAACATTATTACTATTACATTCCCATTTTATATCAGAAAATTAAATACTAGACTCAACAATACAGTTTACATAATCAATATACCTACAATGTAATTCTCAATCAGTTACAACTTCTTCAAATTTAAACAGGTTACTTTTATACAACTCCTGTAGTTGGATTCAGGCAATCTGGTATTACATCAATTTCTTTCCAAAGCAAGTTATTGCACTTGGATAAAGTAATGCATTATCCAAATACTAATCCAGTAAAATTGTCACTCATTGTAAAACAACAGTTGCTGAATGAATGGGAATTAATTGAAAAAAAGATGTTTTTTAAAGTCGAACGGGGAAAAGCAAGCAAAAGCAAACAGAAAGAAACTGTGTACTTTCTCATAAAGGAAATAGCTATAGTCAATAAAACAAAGACAATACAAATGTTACTCTGATGAGGCTTTCAAAGAATAGAATTTGGCCTACCAGATATAGGAAGCATATATGATGATACAGGAAACAGAAAACACAATTAAACAAAGAAAATGGACTTGTCTTGGTATCCTTGAAATTCTACAGAATAAACAGTTGACAAGTTATCATCAATATTTGCATGGAAATAGAAATTTAATTGATTGTCCCTCATAGTAGCATGTTAGCCAATCAAATTTCTGTAAGTTTCGCATTGTTATTAAGAAAGGTGAGGATTTATTTGTGCTGAGAAAATGATTGAAAAGTTAGAGAGACAGTTTCAATTCCCATTTGGCAAAGACAAGATTTACGAACACAGAACAACAACTGAAGTAAGATTTGAATCCTACTACACTGTCAACTAAGCATACTGAATTTCATCTTCATCCTCACTGCTCTATAACACTTAGCAAGACATTGTTTTTTGTTGGCTTCGTCAATGTTTAAAGTAAATCATTACATGACAAAAACTTAGCACATAAGAGAATCTGAAGAAGGCAGCAAAGGGACTGTGAAAAATGGTATGATCATTTAACTAATGAAAGAAGGATGCAAGAAAATTGATAAATTATAACACTAAATTAGTAACGAAAGCACCATTCTGCTTCACGAAGTTTTGGCAACTATTTACAGAAGATGACGACTTACCAAGAATTCAGAGATTACAGATCAATAAAGTATAGAAAGATGCATGTTAAGAAAAGGTAAAATGAATCAGGTCAGTGAATGTTATACATGACCATAAAACATAAAAATGAAATTGGGCAAAACATTAGCAATAAGGAACATTGTTCATAAAACATTTAATTTTTGAGGAACAACAGAATTATAAACTGGATTTCTAGGAATAAGATATGACCAATAAAGGAGATAGATGGATGAATAAACTAGGTTTTGTTAGATTCAACTGAAACAGCCACTTTTAACGGAAAGAAAAGTAACAACTTTTGAGACTTTAATCTTTTGTAGATTGAAAATGGTTACCAATTACATTAACAATGAATGTGATTATTCATCATTCTGACAATTCAAAATTTGAAAATCTACGCAGAGCAGAGGAACGACTCACTAACATGCAGTTAAACACAATTCATCAAATTGAAAATTATCATCGATAAAAAAAATCGTTTACAGGATCAAGAAGCACTTCATAGCTGCTTTTCATGCAACATAATTTGACTCTTTTAATTAAAAAACAAAAGAAACAAAAGAATTTGAATAATTTCAAATAATTTAATAAAAGTCAAATAAACCAATTTTATTTTTTTACTTTTCAGTATGACAGTCACCTGCAATTGCAGCCTTCTTTATTTTTATATAATTTCTCATTCAAACAAGCATAATGAAGGATTTTGAATGTAAGAAGGAAAAAAAAGCTAATTGAATTTCCCACTCTTACTGAAATTTATTGAATTCGTAACCACTGCCTCTTTCGCTTCAATAGCAAAATAATGCTCAAATTATAAGCAAATTATAATATTTATAGGCAAATATTATAATAATTATAGGCAAATTATATGCAAAGCAATGAAGAAAAAATGCATCTTAAATGTGAGAAATGATATGCACTTCTTCTGTAAAGTTTGACCCGATTCCAACTACAGGTATGCTAGAAACTAAAACTGCAAAAGCACCAAATTGTTTTCTGAAAGGAATGAACTTGTAATTTACATAGTTAGGATAAATATTTTGTTCAATTATTATCACTAAACAACAAACATAAGACCCTTTAATTTTATCCTGGTTATTATATATATAGTTCTAAAAACAACTGAAGAGGTAGTTGTATTGAAAATATTGATAAATTATCCATATACTTTCCAAATTCAAAACATTAACCAATAGGAACTTCAATTTTTCAGTATGCTATATATATATAGGACTATTTTACATAACAAATCAGGATTCTGTAACGAATCTTTATTTGGTCTGAACAATTCTTTTCCTGTCCAAACCAACCCCACACCATTGTTCTATTTTCACTTTGTTCTATTTTGCAGAATCCTAATGGTACAGAACAAAACAAAAAGAAGGGAATAAAAACACTGAAAAAAAAAAGAAAAAAAGAAAGAAAAGGCATTTTATATAACATATATTTCTGATAACATACACTTCTGTCTATTTCTGCAAATTTTTGAGGAACCATCTATCTGGATGTTCAAGCACAAATTACACTCAGGTAATGAAAATTACACACAAATACCTGAAATCCAAATTATGATTTAATAATTAGGTTATACAATTTCAACATTACTTATTAAAATTACAAGGATACCAGGATTATGATTTACAAAACACTGTTTAGCATTTTTTTTTTTTTTTTTTTACAATTACTTTTAACATGAAAAATAATTTACATAAGTTTTATTTTAATGTTTGTAATTTAGCTTAAATTTTTAAGAATATTCTACAATCTTATTATTAAATCAAATTGTGAACTTCAGTTTTTCTACATCCAATTTTTATTAACTGTAGTGCAAGATGTTTTTAAGAACGCAGAACAGCAGTGGATCAGTAAATAAGTCCTCAAAAATTCACAAAAATAGGTATAAATTTTGCGATTTTTTATCCTTCTGGAATGAAATTCCTAAAGAGATCCGCGATTGTCCTTTTCTTATCCAGTTGAAAAAAACATTAAAAAACACATTTCAATTTTAATAATTTATTAACATTCCATATTATATTGAAGTCAGGCTGAAATTGCGATCCGAATCCCGTTCCACCTATCACCTTTCTCTTTCATCTCCTCTATTCTATTGCCTTTCTGTATCCGCCTCGTCCCTCACTCCATTCCTACTTTCTTCCTGTTCCTTTTACACTATGTGTTCACAATACATAAAATATGTTTTCCTTGTCCCAAATAAACATGTAAATAGTTCCTAAAATTCCAGTACTTTCCTCTTTTGTAAATATTTTTCCTCATTGTTCTGTTATATATTCCCTTTGTTAATTGCCTAACTCATGACGCCCATTTGTCTTCTCAACAGGATCTCCCTTAAGACGACTGGGTTGTCAAAATGTCATGTAAACATAAAAGTCTTGTAAAATTTTATTGGCAATAAATTGAATTGAATTGTTAAATAAAGGATTTCGTCAGTTTTTTTTATATTTAAGCCTAGAAGGAAGTAATCATGTCAAATCAGATTTTAGACTATTTTCATTACTGATATTTTCCTTAAAATTAATCTAAGCATTGCCTTCTTTGGCATTACATAGTTCCTTTTGGTGAAGTATAAAGCCAAGTGCTAATAGCAGCATTTCCCTTAAAGATATTATTCAATAAACAGAAACAACAGTAAGTCTGTATAAAATTCATCAGTGAAGGCTGTGAATTTCAATAACAGTAGGGTCCTTTTGTTTCAAAGTGAAAATTTTTGGCATCCTCAACACATTCCATAACTACAAAACTATCTACTTCATAACTTCAAATTGTACAATTTCATTGAAAACATTCATAAGCTTTTCACTGCTTGCTAATAAAATTTGGAAAAACTAATTTGTGTGCAAATTATTAAAATAAATCCTAACTTTCCAGTAAAAAAAAAATACCTTTTTTCAAAGTTTGCAAAATACGGAAGTTTATTCGCAAGGAAATCTCAATTGAAATCTTTAGAATACAGGCCATGTTGGGTGTTCCATCTAATTTTCATGATCACAAGTGATTTCATTAACACCAAGAACAATGTGAAATTTTAAGTAATTTAGTAAATTAGTTATGAAGATATTTATTGATCTTTATAGATCATCTGCAGTCATCTGTAACTACAGTAAGTATCAACATGAAATTAATTAGTATATTCTGAGGTAATGCAAGACCTACAAACTGTAATTAAAGCCCAAAATGGCATTCAAATAAAATGTATAAAACTGACATGCAAATGCCAATAAGAATCCAAAATAATTAAATGATTTTTTTTTTGCCTACAATTTCTGAAATTTGTAGATTAGTGATCCTAAGACTCTGGCCCTAAAAAGAGCGCTTTCTGCAGACCTGCAAATACAATTAACATATTTTGTTATCAACACAGTTCTTACATTCTCTCTAATCAAAATTCACTTTCCAAAATTTCCAGGCCTGATAGGAAAATTTCCACTATTGAAAAAAGAATATCTGCATCAATAATTATTTATTATATCATCCCAATATCAGTATATAATCTATCAATTCAACCTAAAAATATTTTTCATATCTTCAAATTGATTCTGAAAATACGTAATTTAATATAACTTGACCTATCATAACAGATTTGATTTGGTAGAACTGCTTTTATTTTGAGATAAATTAAATTTTGATTACTTTTTATAATAATTTTTTTATTGATCAGTTATAAAAGATATAATTAAGACAGATTATTCCATAATCTCTAACATGATTAATTAACTGTTCGGTATCTTTTTGTATTCCTTGGACATATATTTCTTATGTTCTTTTTCTTCATTTTATTCACAAGGATCTATTTTATTTACTTCTATCTTTGTAAAGTAATAAATAGCTAATCCTCATCAGGAAGTCTAATCAAATGCAAACTATTTTCTATTACAGCATTAAAATCAAATTTCAAAGAAATTATTTCAATCGGCAATGATGGAACATCAATGACGTAACTGTAGAATTTCCTAGAACTGAAACATTAGATTTAATGATTATTTTTTTTTTGTTTCCTAAAATATAAGCAAACACCAAAACAAGTATTAGAAGTATTATCAATCAACTTATTCAAAATATATAAGTTATGTTATACCTTTTTAAATATAAAAACCTGCTGTATCAGTTGCAAAATTTTCGATACAGACCTGTTTTGAACATAAGCACTGGCGATCTTAAAATAGATTTTATAATAAGAATTCTTTAGATTTTCACCTGTATGAAATTTGAAGTGAAATTTTATAAAAAAATAAAATTAATGTCTAATATTTCATTTCTATATATGATGAGAAGAAATACATTAATTTTTTTACAAAGCAAGGTAACGAAAACTTACCTTTTGGAAGCCAATATAATAGTTAATTCACTTTTATTCAGGAATGAAGACACTTTATGATTCAGAATGTTTATAATTCATAGAATGAACTGTGGTGGGTTTTACTTATTTTTTTTTTCGTTTTTTTAACATTTGGTCATAATTTTGGTTTTATATATATTTTATGAGCCACATTTAATTTTTAAACATTTCATGAAAAGGAAAACGTAACAATTCCACTTCTAAATATCCATAGATGTTTTCAGTTATCTTGTAAAATGTCCAATCCCAGAAAAGAGCACTTTAATTACACGACTTTTCCTTAAGAATACAATAAAATTCAAATTCATATAACTTAGCTATTTGAAAAAGGAAAAAAGGGGGGGGGGGGGGGGGAAGAAAGAAAGTGCACATGCTATAAAATAATTTTTTTTAAAAACAGCACTTTGAAAAGATTGTTATACGAGAATTAACTTTAAAGCAGACAATCAAATTTTTAAAATAAATTTTATGTGATTCAGATATATTGATACTACAGATTAAAGATAACAATTATAAAAGTTGTGATGAAAATAAACTTTTACTAAGACAAATACAACTTTATATGTTTTATGTCTCAGCAAAATTTATTATAGAATGTCGAATCTGATCTTATATCTAAACATTGTAACAGGAAAGATTAATAAAATAATGTGCAAAAAACCGAGGAAACCAAATGGCAGAATACAATATTCTTCAGTAGTTTTATAAATCTATGAATTTCACTTCATTCACACACATTCACACTTTTTATTAGGAACTGGTAAAATAAAACAGAACAGTCATGCTGTAAAACATTTCCAAGAAATATTGCTTTCTTTTTGATGGTCTCAGCGAGTTTTCATTGGCCACCAACTGTTACCATAATTATATGGCTGAATTTCTTGCTTGCTCAAATAACCTTCAATTTCCTCTAAACAGACTAAGTAAAAATACTAGGTCACTCCTGCTGCAGAAATTGTCAATATAAAAGAAAAATGGCTCTGCCTCAACATTACAAGTGTGGCCAGTTTCTTCAGCAGAAAAGTCTTCTGAACTTTAAATGCAAGTTCTACAAGGAAGTTAAGTTAGTACACAATACAAAGACAACAATTTGTCAATGATATCACCAGCTGAACATATTTAAGAAAGGCTCAATTATCAAAGAGACAAGATGATAAATTCACTATACATGACAATTCAACTCTGCATTGATGTTGTTAAAGAGTTTTGAGAGACAATTTGACTTCTCAATGGAACGGAACTATACTTCACAAGAGAAAAAGCATCATGGTAGGATCAGTTCATTTTGTCAACAAACTGACACAGCTTCTATGATTACCAACTACCAAAAGAAAGGTGGTATAAGCCACAAAAATTCATCCAATTATAAGACAACAATCCTATCTCAAACACTAAGAGACAGGACTTCATGCATGGCTTTCATTGCCTTACTTACTCAAGTGAATTGATATACATAGCCGAATGTTCCTCAGCAATAAATCTTATTTTGATTTTAAGTTCATATAAAACCCAGAAATTGTTAATCAAAGAATAATAGCCAACCGGCCTACAGCATTAACAGCAGATGTCTAGGAAGCAGTCAGTTGTATTTCTAGGAAGTTAATCAGGTGTAAGAAGCTGAATAACATAATATGCACAGAGAATTATAACAGGTTGAATTGCATACGGCAAACCCCCGATTGCTATTTCCTTCACATTAAGGGAGCTTGGTAGGATGTTTCATCAAGATAAACATATCTGAATGTAGCAACGCTACCTCTATGAACTGTTGATTCTGGAGTGGTAAGCAAAATCTCTCACTCTTTCAGTTTAGTGCAACAGAATATGTGTAGCACATGATCGGACAACATCTAAATATTCAGCAGCACCTAACACAGAAAATGGTCACTTTTAAAAGACAATATACATTAAGTGGGATGGATGGATAGTGCTTTATGAGAAGTTCACTATCAGGACACACTGCTCAATAAATCAATTATAGAAGTGTCTCATTTTCCCCTGAATAAAAATTGCCCATTTGTTCAAAAACTTCATGTCTTACTTTTTCTGCACCCTGATCCCATCTGTCATGTTAAATAAATTCCCACTAATTCTGGGTGTTTCAATTTCAGTGTCACAAAATGTACATTACTATTGAATGTTATCGAAATAGCATTCAAACACTTAAGTTATAAAATAAATGTCAAGAACATGATTTTCTATATCAGCATAAATAATTATGTCAGAATATATCATCATACAATTTCTTTTTATAAATTAAGAAATGTTATTTGGTTATTTTTGCAAACTTTTGATAATAATAAAGAGGACTTTCGTGTTTATGCGAAAGTTTACTAATGTGAAAGTTTTCTAATGTTACATCTATCAAAATAAGGGGTAAGCCAAACTAGAATCTATAAACTATAAGCTATTTTAAACAGAACTGCCATTTGTCTCCAATTATGTTGTTCAAAATTAATTTGCATGTTCTTTAAAAGTAATGTGCAAACTTAAAAGTTTATTCTGTTTTCTTGATTTGTAAGCATTTGCTTCTCTATTTCATCTTTACGAAATCAATGTATCTCGTCTTCTTTAAAAATATACCACATGGAGGACCACATCATTGGTTACGCTTGGTTACACCATTTGCTTACATTCTATTAGAAGACAATGGACTCAATCTTTCAAAAATCATTTCTACAAAGTTATATTATTAATGCATATACTCTTAAGATCAAAGAACGATAAAAATTACTTATTGGTCACTATTCTTTTCAATCATGAAATACATTAACTGCAGTTCATTTTACAAACTTTAAATGACCACCATAGTATAGACTGTAGAATCGTTTAACAAAAAACATTCAAAAAAAAATTTTATTACAAAACAAAATGAAAATTTTTTAACTAAAGTATGCACAGAGAAAGAAGAATCATCTAATATGGCAAAAAAAGGATCACTTAGTTGATCCTGGAACTCATTGCTGAAGAAAGCAATATGGTGGAATCATAAGAACAGGTTACTGTTAAGGCCTACACAGCCAAGCTAGATATATAATTTGGAACGTTTTCCACTATTTTTAAGTCAGGGTGATGGAATATGTATTTCTGAATTAGTAGGAACATCGGCTATTGCCAAAAATTTGTCCCATTTGACAGTGAAGAGAATTGTCGAGTGAAAAACTATGCAAGTGCAGTTTGTTTTCTCGCCAGGGCATTTTCTTTTCCTTGTATAAAGCAACTTTTGGATATGGATTATATATTTAATTTATAAGTTTAATTCTGAATAATATAAAAATAATAATAACAGTCTGTAGGTACATTAAAGATGCAAAGAATAAAAAAAAATATACTGAAAATCTTGTTCTCTTCTACTTTGCTTTGCAGAAATGTAGAAAATAGTTACGATGCTTTGCAATAGAGGTCACTGAGCATACATGGAATTAGTAATCCATAGTCCACGATTTTCTTCCTTTTTTGTGTCTCATATAAAAATGCTTAAGAAATCTTCAGTTTAGAAACATATGAGCATTTAAAAGAAGTATGCATCAAGCTTTTTACCATCATTATAAACATTAAGTAACAGTCATAATTTCTTATGTAGCTTCAAAACTGCAAAAGAAATCATTTTCCATCATATGTATTACATTAAGTATTTTTATTTATGTTCACTAATTAATTAGTTAGGGGGGGGGGGTATCTGTATATAACTTTTCAAAATCAATAATTCATTTCTCACTATCAAAATATTTTTTGTTTAAGATTTTGTAATTGATTTCTTTAATATGTTTACACTGTGAAATTCAATATTTACATGTCTAGCATATGTCGTACAATTCCCTAGATTTTAAAGATGTAAAAAAAAAAGTATTCATTTATTATGTTATGGAAGAACAGATACTCAATTGGAACTGCCATTTTCACTTCTTGCCTTCTAACTAACCACATTAAATCATTTTAAGGTTTGATTTTTCAAAGTTTCAAAAATGTAATTAGGAATTAAGGTCATAAAATTGGGTTTTAAAAAAAGTTAATAGGCAGAATGTTGTTAACTTAGCAAAAACTATGTTGTTGTTTTTTTTTCCTCCCATAAAGGATTCAATTTTTTTCCCACTTGTTCAAGAACTGCCTTTTCCAGATCATTCTAATGAAACTTGACAATTTCTCTAGATGTATCTCTCAATCCTAAAAATCCAGTTTAAAAATCTGTTATGGTCGCCTACAATCACTACTTCTTATTACATTTCCTGCCATATTCTATTTCAGTTTATTCATGCCCAGTCTACTGTCATCCTTCCAGGTTTGCTCTTCTGATCTCCTGATATTTCGTTTACAATCTTCTAATAGAATACCCAACACATATCCATATTTTTTTGCTCGCCCATTCTGTGGGTTGTTTTCTTATTGTCCATGGTGCTATTCTATAAGCAACACTTGGTTACATACTTTTCCTTTGCAGCTTCTTTAAGTGGTGGAGAATTCATTCTTTTATTGGTACAGCTTCTTTTCTCCTCAATAAGCACACAAGTCCACCTTTTTCTTTGATGCTGGCAGCATACATAGAACTTTGTCTACCAACATCATGCCGTTTAATATCTGCCCGAGTTCACCAAATTGTTTGCTGCATCCCAACACCTTAAAATGCAGAATTTCTCAATTAGTTTGCTGCAAGCAATAATTCACTTCTTGGCTTAAATAGGGATTTTCCACATGGAGGACTGCTCATTGAAGATTTGGAAGGAGTGTAGATTGAATTTATAGTTTTCGCTAATATAACTGAAACTTATTAGTTAGTTAACACACTGATAGGTCCCTAAATGGATATTCTACTACTTTTACTGCTGTAAAACTAAGTAATAATTTTGGGTTCTGTATTCTTAAAAAAAAAAAAAAAACTATATTAATATTAATCATAAATTAATTGTTCAGTGATTCCTTCATAAACAACAGATTTATCAAATATGATATAATCAACCATTAGCTAAGCTACAACGATAAAATTTCCTGAAAGCCAAGGGATGAATTATCAGACTTAATAAAACTATTTAGCTTCTATGAAAATATTGCACGTTTACATTATGAATTTGTACTTTTTGCTTTAGTACATTTCTACAATATAATAATCATTACCTTTGTTCTTCTTTGCTTCCAGCATTTTTATAAGAAGTCATCTGCTTAGTCTTACTCTTTTCTTCTTGATGATGAAGCTTTTCTTTTTCCCCTCCCCCCTTTAGTTCTTGATTTCATGGGGAATTTTCATTTGTCTCTCAAACATAAAGAGCCCTATTCATACCTGCCTAAGTAATTAAATGAGTAGTCCATTTCAAAACATAGAAATATAGATAATATAAAGTCCTGCTTCATTCTTGAAGTGAAATGTTACATTCACATTTTCATAATTAAGAAAAATGACAAGAAGAATGGCAAAAAAATACAATCTTTATTTTTATAACCTGCCACATTTGGAAACAGAAAGTTGAGGCCCAGAATGATGAAAAATGATTCATATTTTTAAATGTTAATTCCTTCAATTTATCAAATGAATCTTTTATGAAACATTGGGAAGAATAAAATTTCCAATAAGCATCAAGACAGGCCATCTAAATATCTTTTATTCTTTGTTATGTATTTTTTATTGAAAACCAAATATAAATTTTCTGATAGTTTCTGTAAGAAGCTGTATTGCTACTGTTCATAAAGTGATGGCCAAAAAAAATGTCTTAAAATCTTAGCAGTACAACAAACAATTATTAAACATAAAAGACTAATTTTAAAAAAGATGTGGAGAAAGAACATAATAAAAATGAATAAAAAAAAATGACTAAAGGAATTTTAAGTTCTTAATTATATTTTAAGAACTACAACAAGATTAAATATAATCATGACGTTACATTTGGAGGTAGCATTCCTAATTAGTTCTCTACCTCTCACTACTCTGTAACTCATAGTTGTTATGCTGCAGTAAAGTAAGGAATTTTCTACAGTCTTCTCAGTTTAAAAGTGATAAAATTATCTAATACACTGCCTGACAGAGAAAATGCCACACCATGAAGATGTGAATGCAGTGACATGCAAATTGCTGAGTCGATGCGCACATGCAAGTTATGCAAATGATTAAAATTCCTGGCCAATCACAAGAACCATGCGCATCATAAGCAGACAACCAGCATGTGAAGCCGTCATTTAAGACTTCGTCCCGGCTTCAAGAAGTGAGTGTTTTTTGCTGTTACTTGTCTGGAGAATGAACAAGGAGTGTTAATGCCTTTAAGACGCCATCGTATGTAATTTCATGAAACGGATGCATTCACGAGAGGTTTCATTGTAGGCCTTCATACCACCAATGGTCCTTGTGCCATATTGCAGAAGAAACGCAATGTGATGCCACAACCGTCAGTCGCATTTGGAGACAGTGGTCCCAAGAAGGAAATGTGAACCGTCATAGTGAGACCAGAGCTCGGAGACAGGCGTAAGAGTGCACAGATCATCGCATCACATGTCATGCTCTAGCACATCCACAATCCACAGCTGGACTGTCAATGTGACTCGTAGCACTGCTAGTGACAAAGAACTTTCAAATGCAATGGCACAACAGACCATCACCCAGCAGTGGGGGCTGTATGCCAACTGGAAAGTGAGGTTGGGATTGTAGCATTCAACTGTGGTCCTCCGAAACTTGACACGGTGGTAATCTGTTCCCAAATAAAAGCAGAATTCGTCGCTAAAGATGATACATCGCCAGTCCGTTGCATTCCAGATGATGTTGAGGTGTTAAAGGCATAAAATGGAAGGGGCATCTAGAATGCAGATTCGACTCTGCTAGGCATCTGGAAATGGGACCCTGCCAGGTGTCGTTGGATAGTGGACAACGAAGCCATTGGAGTGTTCATGCCTTTCTGACAATCAAACGATTCTCTCTCCTGGTGGTCTGTCTGGGTCATCCAGAGCCAGTCCGCCGTGTAGAGGTATGTGTCCATTGCTCCCAACACAATCTGATTGTAAAGTCAGAATGACCTAAATGGAGGACAATTTGCTGTGCCACCCAGCCTGCCTTTCATAGTCCGATGATATGCCTCTCTCAAACTCCATGAGTTGTTCGTACCGATGTTGAAGGCGATTTCGCGACATGTTGATCGCTCACAGATTTCACCTGATCACCTTACAGTGCATATGGACTCCACTGCATGTGCCTAATAAGCGCCATGACTTGCGATTGCAGCACCACTGTAGGATAAGTGGCCACGTGCAATCCCATCAAATGTTATTCATTTATATATTTACCCTCGCTATAGCTCATTTACTTAGTTTCGCATTAATAGAATGATTATTTGGGGGGAGTGGCGCAAATTTTTATGTCAATGAGTGTATATTTTGTCTTTTAAATTAGTTTCTTCATTCTCACAATCCAACATATTAACTTCTTTTTTTCCACCATATTTTTTTTTTTCAATGCTTGTTTGAAAATGGATTTCTTCACCTTGGGATGTTAAGATGCCAATGATTTTTTAATATCTTGTTAAGATTGAAGCTTAACCACCACATTGTTTGTCACCAGCTCACAACAGCACTCTAAGGCAAATTTTGGATGCAGAATGACATTTTTCATAATGAAGTACGAATCACTTTAAAGTTATCTTGACATTGTTAATGTACTACTGTTTCAAATGTATTGTCGGAATTCCTTTAACACTTGAAATACTTTTGAAAAATGTCTTGTGAATTCAGATTGCACTGATTTCCCCTATTTTTAGTAGATCAATACATTCCTTATCCTAAACTGACTTATTATATACCTCGTAAATTCACGGTTCTTTTGTAGACTCCCCTGCCCCCATCTTGTGTTCCTAAATTACAGCTGTCGTGCAAAGAGCATTCTTCAATCTTTTTTCTTTCGTTTCACATCATCTTTCTTATTAGACAGATATCCTATCTCCTTAAAGCATTTACAGCATTTATATAATACCACTATTTTTACTATTAGTGATCAATCTCAGCTTTTTTTTTTCTTTATTTTTTCATAAAATGCTCTCTTATTATTCTATTTCATGCTAAATTTCAATCTTTTTTTTCTTATAACAACATTACTCCAGATAGCTTGAGATATCTTAATTGTAATAATCACTGCAAATAAACATTAACACCTTTAAAATCCAATTTTTTAAATAAAAACAAAAAGCGTTTAAAGTTCTGCGAATCTGAGCTAAGTCCATACCTAGAATATATTCATCAAAAACTGAAAAAACAACAAACAATAATTGTATACTTTTATAACACTCAAAGTGATATAGAGACAATCATACAGGAGAAATTAAAATTAAAATTCAATGACGAACACATTTATGAAATAATGACAGAACAAAGCTGCCTGATAAAATCTCATTCAGATTACAACTAAGTTTTTGTTTCGTTTTGTTTCCTCCCTAACTAGTAACTTAAAAATCACTGGTAAATCTAACTTGACAGCAGGAATGAAAGAGGAGAATCTGAGAAGGTCAAGTTTTTCGACAATATTCTTGGCTTAAAACAGCAGGTAAAACAGCACTTTGGACATGTGCATTTCCTACTGAACTAGTACTGAAAGCAGCAAACCCTAAGCCATCCCTACAATTTGAATCTCAAAATCACAATGAAAAAAAAAAAAGTTGCTGTTATATTTTATACTTTATTAATTTATCTAATTGTTGATTCCCGAACTAGTATCATATACCCTTGGAATCTCAGACCATTTACACTAAGCTCATTTATATGAAAATAAAGCTCTGACTAGCATTAAGGGACTTAATTAAGTCATGCTAGTTTTGAACTACACTTAAGAGTAACCCTATTCTATTCTACTACTTACTAAAAAATCAAGAATTGTTTCTTAAGCATATTTTATGTCTACCAATGTTCACATACTGTAACACTGAAATATATTAAGCAATGGAATGATTGACAATCGAAATGAAAAGTTAGAAAAGAATAAGTAAATAAATAAAAGGTCATTTTTGGCTAAATCCCTTATAAGAAAAAGAAAATTATAAATGAAAAAAAAATGAGCAACGTTCTTTGAGGTATAAAATGAGAATTTTATTGAAACAATGGCAGACATTTCAAAGTGAAGTTGTGCAGAAGTTATGCTTCATTAACTCATTTTTGTTTCTTAAAACTTTCAATTGTGCATCTTGTTAATACATATTGCTACATTAACTTAAATATAAAATATAAAAATAATATATATTTCATATATTTCTGAGGTTTTTTTGATAATAAATATTTGGATATAGACTGGAATATTAAACATATCTTTGAAAGGTAATAAAAACTGATAGTTTTGATTTAAAAAAAAAGTACCTTACTGTTAACTTAAGAAATTATTATTATATTTAAAATTCATTTTATAATAACATGCCTAAGAAATTAAATTTATTTATAAGAAAAAAGAATCCACAAGTTACT
>JAFIDM010056648.1:45588-58494 GCA_023159025.1 Thereuonema tuberculata | reverse complement strand
TGTATCAAAATCGGTACATTTGGAAAAGACTGAACAACATAAAACACTTAATCTATATCTGAAAATTTAATAATACAAATCTTAAGAAATAAAAATTACATTTATTCTCCTTTCATAATTATTAGCATTTCATAATTTAATTAATATCTGAAGATTTAATTATACTATTCTTAGGAAAAAACAAATTCTCTTCTAAACAATTTATATCCAGATATAAAAAGAAGATTTAAGTTTCAATTTAAACATTCAAAAAATTTTCAATCTTAAAAAATTCTTTTTCCGCTACATAAAAATTAACTGAAAAGAATTATTTATTTAGTTATAATAAAATGAAGCTTATTCTAACCTTGAACTCTATTGATTTAGTTTGTTTCCTTGGTAGCTCCTATTTATAGAAAATTCTTATCGATTCATATTCGATATACAGTATATAAATAAAGTGATATAATTAAATGTTTCATTTTAAGGAAATAACATTAATTTAACATCTACAATGGATAATTTAATATTAGAATATGAGAGTTTATTTAAATTCTTAGAATAAACTGAGAAGCTATTTGAATTGAAGAAATTCGTTTTTAGTAAATATCTCTAAAGTCATTAGAATCCATTGGACGATGAAATGGAAAATAATAATTACTGATAATAATCCATCCCATTTATTTGGTTATCATTTAAATTAATTCTATGAATTAATGCTTTTTTAATTCCACGGTTGATGTATAAATTTTATATAAGAACAGATGAAAATTCGGATTTTAAGAATTAGGTGTAAATATCAAATTAGAAAAATCTGGCTACTTAATCAGCAAGTTTTTTTGTTGTTGTTAAAAATGGAAATATATTTATATATATTGAAATACTTACTTGATGGGTAACTTTACAGCTTCGTTAGATCGTGGATGTGGTCAGACAGGGACTGATGTTGAGAATCTACTGCGCATGACTTCATTGATCGGATCTGGGGATTATTAAATGACGTCATACATCAACATTTATAATTTTCAGTTTATTTTTAACTAAACAAAACTGTTATAAATAAAAGGAAGGGTTAACGTGCTGACAATTTCACTGAAAAATGTCTGTTAAGCCCAGCACAGAATAAACAAAACAAATGCCTTTTCCGATTCATTTTTACGGGGTGGATCCACCCTGTAAAAATGAATCGGAAAAGGCATTTGTTTTGTTTATTCTGTGCTTGGCTTAACAGACATTTTTCAGTAAAACTGTTATACTTTTGATAATAACCCTTTTTTTAATCTGCTTTAAAAATTAATGGCTTAAATTTGCTAACAATGCAAACAAATTATTAATTGTTTCTTTGTATTTTATGTAATCTTTTTATCAATAAATAGTATGAATCTTTGCAAAAGTAGTTTTATGTCACCTTCTAAATCTTTAAATGTTCTCGATTAATAAATCAAGAAATAAAATAGATGGAATAAGATATATGGTGAAATTCTGATATAAATGTATAGTTTTTTATAAAGTTATTTTCATTCTATCTTTTACTAGTAAGAAAAAGTGAGTGGTTGCCCTGTAACTTTAATTAGATAGAAAATTGTACTTTTAACGTATTGATTAATAATTTAGAAACATTAAATCCATTTGGGAGTTATTGTGATCAAAATTGTGATAGTGACCAAAAGCGATAGCTCCTGTCCGTCCTTCCGTCCGTGTTCGTCCACCCCTAACAACGCCCGAACGGAAGGTCGAATCGACAAACGGATTTCACCACCGTGTTCAGAGGCCCAAACAACATGGAAATAGAATATTTTCGACGACCTCCCATTTTTCAGGTGTTTTGCATTGGTTTCATTGCATTTCCTGTTTTAGCTTAAATGTTACAATATCCTTTTATTCTAACAGTGTGCGAGTTGAAAATCTTTATGGACATAAATTTGTGTAAAAATGATGAGCACACATGTTAAAAAACGAATAGTGTGTACAAGTTAAAAAACAATGAATAACAAAAATACTTAACAATAAGGACAGTTTCAACCCACTAAATATTGGATTATCTCCAGCTTCTTAAATGTTAGAAATGCAACCATTTCGTTTCAGTTCCCAGCTATAGCTTGATGCTCAAGGTCCACGACTCACATACTGTAGGTTGTCGGTTCGAATCTGTAAGTTTCTTTCTTTTTTTTTTTTTGGTTTTCTTACTTTCCTAAAGTTTGCTAATTATTTTCCTATTTTTCTTTTTAATTTACTTCCTTCTGTTCTTCTTCTTTTAATTTTTTTTTATATTATTATGGGTTGCCCTTAAATTTATTCTTTAGCACAAAATTATATTCACTTGTTTTAATTATTTATTTTAAATACTTTATTTCTAAATTACAAATTTTCACAGTACAAAATGAGTTCACAATCAAAACAAACTGAGTTGATTTTATTAATTTCCAATTTTAAGTACAATGGATGAATTCTACATCTAAGAATGGAGACACGGCTAAATTATTTATTAAGTTAAAGTATCCCACCATAGACCCTTGGGGTTGAAGGAGGTATTGCTTCCTGCGGGACCAACAGGACGAAGTTGAGGTCGAGTGGTCAACCCAACGCCCGCCGGCCATTAACTCCCGGGAAAGAAACCCGGTTCCCATTCAACAGAGGGCTGGGTAGATCCTAGGACCCGTTTGAAAGCGAATGGAGAGGTGAAAAATCACCGTTCTCCGCCGAGGCCGGGAATCGAACCCGTAGCTAATCACCCTATCCGCTTGGCTACAGGCACACAAATTATTTATTAGTAATATTAAAAAAAATTAAGTATTTAATGAGATTAGGATGGGAAAAGAATGGGACCTCCAAGTATAAATTAAAAAACAAGAAAACACATTAAAAATAAAAGAATAGAAATTTATGTGCCAGTCTCCGCTGGTCGCAATGAATTTTCTATAGGCATCAGTTAAATAAAAATCGCCTAAAAAATGCTTAAACACATTAAAAGAGTGGACCTAGTGTTGCAGTAGTGACATCTCCAAACAGCTGTTTGACGGTCAGTTCCCGATCATCAGTGGAGAGCAGGAATCCATAAAATAAATAAAATTCATATATAAAATAAAATATTCATAAAAAATAAACCACAAATAAGCAAAATGGGGAACGAATGATTTAAAAAACTGTGTTATAAACCAAAAAACAAACAATGAATTGATCCAGAATTGAATAGTTTTTGTGCAAAACATAGTTTGCAGTAAATATTGTATTGTCCGGTAAATATTAAGTGATTTAGTTTTCTACTTACAATAAAGTAAATTTTCCAACCAGCAAATAATATTTAAGTGAAAAATATCATAAATTATTTATTTGGAAAATGAAGTGAATTGTGTAGAGATTTTATGAAAAGGTGGATTGTGATAACAGTATTCATGATCCAATAATATCGTCACATTAAAGGTTAGGCGAACTTAGTGTTTCATAAAATGAGTTCACGTTAAGAGTTGAACTGTAAAACAAAGATATAACAAGAGATAATGATTTGTTGATTATATACAATAGAGACTTAAGTGTGAAGGACCAAAAAAGGTTTCAGAAGGAAATGGAGCGGAATCTATGCTAAGGATAGCTTAAGTTTATGGATATACTGTTATCGGTTTATTGTTTCCCACAGATGCGAAATAAAAGGGAAAACTAAACATCCAAGTAGTGAAATATACGGCGCAATGAAAATTTTGCATGCAGGGAGTCTATGACACGGGGAAGGGTTCATCCCGTTCGATCGAGTACTTCCCAATGGATAGGCTCCCAAATCTGAGTGAAACAATTCCCAAACCTGTAAATAGATGTCGTTAGCGCAGTTTTAAATAGCGTCTCAAATCTGAATAAAAAACTTCCCGAACCTGTCTATAGATGTCGCTAGGGCCTTTTTAAATTGCGCCACAGAAAAACTTCCTAAACCTGTCGATGAGCGCAGTTTTAAAACGCACTAAATGTTAATTGACAATGAGTGCATTGAAGAAGGTTGTTTGCAGGCGGGAACCATCTAATATATAAAAATAAATACACTTCTGTTAGCAAGACATCTTACTAAGTAAATAATAATTATCTAAAGAAAATAAAAGAGTAATTGGTTAGATACAAAATATATTTTGACACTAGTATATGATCTATTTTTGAAATTATTAGTTTATATGTTGAGAATTGTAAGCAGTTTCACAACTAGTTTTTATTTGATAGTAAAGTATTTAATATACTTTTGATATCAGCTTCTTTTTCTTCTATAATGTTTTCAATAAATCGTTTTAGTGATTCAGGATTATCTTTTGTCTTATAATGCACTGTCGGTTTCATTTATATTTTGATTAATAAATGTAATAAACATTAATAAAGGATAATTAAATTCTATTAAAGAAATCTTGAAGCATAACTAATCCTCTGAATTGTCCCTTTTATGGGTCTTTTATTTTTATTCTGTTTTTTTTTTTAAATGAACAAATTAAAAGCTGTTGTATATTGTTTTAATAATTGTATATAAACTGCTTTTATAGTATTATACAAGTAATTTATGTTTTAATAGCATTTATAGTGAAGTTATTAGGATTTCTTGAGGATTTGTTCTGATTTTTAGCTGAAAATCTTATTCATTTTATTTAACCATTCAGATTAAATATGATTGGGAATCTTGTTAACATTATAAAGAAGAAAAAAAAAGTACAGCAAACCTCAATTTAA
Source organism: Thereuonema tuberculata (assembly GCA_023159025.1). Lineage (NCBI taxonomy): Eukaryota > Metazoa > Arthropoda > Chilopoda > Scutigeromorpha > Scutigeridae > Thereuonema > Thereuonema tuberculata. Next base: position 53,820 of record JAFIDM010056648.1, on the reverse strand, counting down.
TACGTAGCTATAATTTAAATAGACGTGCGAGTTATTATTTTAAAAGTGTAGAATTTTTTTTATTCATATGGCGCTTCTCTTGAAAAATGAGAAAATGACTGAATCCTAAATCTACAGTAAATTTAAAACTTAGACGGATGTCATATCCGATTATAAATCATTCTATAATTATGAATGAATTTCTTTTGAGCAGTTATTTGACCACATTATGCTCGGATGTTTTCGACAAAAATTACTGGCAATGTCCACAAAAGAAGCGTCGTTGGCGCTAAACATTTTATTCAAAGAAATAATGAAGAATTTTTCCAACTTTCCTTCGATTGTATTTGTTTGAATTCATGAACTGAATGGAATTAAGAAAATTCAAGTAAATAAGTTTCTTGAAGTTAGGAAGTAAGGGAATATGTTAAAATCCGATATGATGAGAAAAATAGCGACTCTTCGATTTGATTTTCGCTGGCGGGAGGTGGTTTCTTCAGCATTCATAGAATGCTGCAATGTGATTGGCTGGACGGAACGGAAACTTTGCTTCGAGTCCGACTTTTCCGAGAGGGAAAATCTACCCAACATTTGATGATGTATCTACTCATGATGACGTCAAACTTCAATGTTACTGCATGAAAACGTTTCTGTGCACTTTCGGCTTTATGGCCTGAGCGCACAAACGTCTGACACATTCCGTCACGATTACATTCCGACTACGATAACGTCAAAATACAATGCACTGTTCCTTCTGGTACTCCGTTTCTCCGATCCGTTAACCGGAAACAGAAGTTATTAATATCGCGTTTCCCTTACAAAATAGCGCCAATTTCACATCTGATGTAAATGATTTCAGTGTTTTCTCTTCATCATTGGTTATTCTAAATTTAAAGAAACATTCAATAGGACACAGTGGAAGAGATTTCGAATAAAGAAATGGAGATTGATTCTGAATTTCGCCTAGAATAAATAGCCTACTTAATTTTCTTCAAGTTTTGTAAATAAGAAAAAGATATTTTTATAATAAATTAATAAAAAAATATTTTTCTCCTTTATTACCTATATAAAACCATAATATGTTATTAAAAATTAAAACTGGTCCAGTAAGAGGATAACTTTATCAATATTGATAACTTTTAGTGATTATTTTTTCTGTATGAATAAAATAACTAAAGAGACCTTTATGAGATACTCTACTTAAACTATCTTATTATATTTGGTTAAATATTAATTTTAATGCCTTTTAACCGTTTTACGAATCTTATGTTTGAAGCATTTATTTTATTATTAAATTGAGTAGATGCAATTTTTTTTATTAATTATTTATTATTGTTATTTTAGATGTGCACATACAGAAATTTCGATGAAGAGATCATAAGATCAAGTTTACCCTACTTTTTAACTACTTGATAGTGTATTTTTGGGTGAATAATTAAGTGTAATTTTACAATTGCAGTAACTAAACAGATACTAGACTATACTACATTTATTTTCATATAAAAACCAGTGAATAGAACAATTACATCTAAAATTATTAAACAATCATCATTGTATAAAATTTATTTTAGAGCTATTCCTCCAAATCATCTGTTTCTCTCTTTATTCTGTCAAAAAAAAAAACAACTTAAAAATATATACAACTCTGTTAGCAAAACATCTTGCTAAATAAATAACTATTATCTAAAGAAAATAACCGAGTAATTGGTTAGATATAAAATATATTTTGACACTAGTGTATGATCTTTTTTTGAAATTATTAGTTTATATGTATTACAGTATAATATGAAGTCTTTTAATTCATATTTTAATAGCATTTATAATGAAGCTATTAGGATTTTCTAAATTTTTGATTTTTAGCTGAAAATCTTATTTATTTATTTATTTTTATTTAACCATTCATTTGATTAAATATGATTGGGAATCTTATTAACATTACAAAGAAAAAAAAATACAGTAAACCTCAATTTTAATTTGTAGCTACAATTTTATATAATTTTTATATGTAACACATGTGAGTTACCATTTGAAATGGTTCGAAGTGAAGAATTTTTTTATTATTTATTCATATGACTCTTCTCTTGAAAAATGAGAAAAAAATGGCTGAATCCTAAATCTGGGATAAATTTAAAACTTGGAGGGATGTCAGATCTGATTCTAAATCATTTTATAATTATGAATTTTAATTATGCAGTTATTTGACACATTATACTTTCGACAAAAATTACTGGCAGTGTCCACTAAAGAAGAGTCGTTGGCGCTGAACAGTTTATTCAAAGAAATAATAAAGAATTTTTTTCAACTTTCGTTCGATTGTATTTGTTTCAATTCATGAATTGAATGGATAGAAATAAGCCTCTTGAAGTTAGGAAGTAAGTGAATATGTTTCTCTTTCATTTAAAATCTGATACGATGAGAAAAATGGCGACTCTTCGATTTGATTTTTGCTGGCGAGAAGATGGTTTCTTCTGATTGGCTGCACGTAGACTGCTGCAATGTGATTGGCTGGACTCAACGTAAACTTTGCTTCCAGTCCGACTTCGCCGTTTGAGAATATCTACCCAACGTTTGATGACGTATCTACCACGGCCCTCTGAAATACAGGCCTCACAACTGGTTTCGTGACGTCACGGAAGCGGGGTAACTGTTCCAACACTGAGATTTTAACTTTTTCATTCTACGTGCGTTTTACAATAAAAATTTACAATTTAATGCACTTTCCTCAGGAATGTTCCCTTTATCCGACGAATTTAATAAAAAGGATAGTAGTCTAAATTAATAAAATGCCAACGGACAATTTTTAGTTTATAAAAGTTAAAAATAATTAAAATAAACTAAAATTTTTATTTTGAAATTGTGGGTTGGAATTTTTTTTAATTTTATCATTTTATTTTACTCACGTTAAAAAAAAATAAAAATGATAATAATTAACAAATTATATACTGATATTTTTATGTAATTTTGTTTTTCAATTTTTCTTATGCTCTGATGTTTCGCAAAATTTTAGATATTTTTTTAAAATAATAATGAATAAATTAGATGCTAACATTTTTATATAATTTTGTTCTTCAATTTTTCTTACGTTCCGACTTTTTGCAAAATTTTGTATAAATTTCTTGTTAAATGAATATAAGTAATTCTTTTCATTCTGTATTTATTTAAATCAAATTTAGAAAAGTACAAATTTTCTTCTATTAACAATTTAAATTATCAGTTCTTTAAAACAACTCGTATTTAGAAAATTTTGTAAAAAAGAAAAATAACCACTTCATTTTTTTTGTAAATATCAATTTATTGAGTCACTTAAAATCTATTAACAAAACTTAATTCCTAAGGTAACTTAATGACAATGAAATAATATCAAATGTTTAAAATGAGTGAAATACAAAAGTAATATATACACTGCATCTAATTGTTAAATTTTGACAATTTCCTTTTTGTTTTTGTTAAAGATGAAAATACCTGATTTTTATTTTTTACATAATTGTTTAATAATATTTTGCCAATTATTACAAAAATCATTTTTGCCCTTTCTTCTTTTGAGCAAATATGAGCAAACCAATCCTTTGCATTATTTAACAAATGAAGGTGTTTTAGTGAAATATCAACAACAATAGCCAACTGATTTTTATTTTGAATAAAATTTGTTTCATTTTCACTAGAGATTAAACATTCAAATACTTGAAAACATAAAAAAGTAACAACAACTGACCATAATGTTGGCTTTTTTAAACCACCTCTATTTACTTCATCAATTAATCTAATCTCTGATGAGAATTCATATTCCAAATCATCATCATGTAGCATATTAGTTTTACAATAAGAACAATTTATTCTTTTGATCACCTTATGAACAGCATATCCAGATATATAAATTAATATTGGTGCAATGTCAACAGGTAAATGGGAATCAACATCCTCGTTTATTTGGAAACTATCATACATAAAATTATTTAAATTTATTTCTTTCTCATTATTTTCCTCATCTACAAGGATATGCTGAATACTAAATTGACCCTTTTGTGATGAAGAGAGAGATAAAAGGTTGCGAATTCTGATTTTTTCTTCACTTTCATATAATTGTTGAAGGGATATATGATAATTTCCTCCAGACATCTGCCTGTAGAGACTAAACCTTTCTTCCAAAGGATCAGTCTGAAGCTTTCCAAGTAGAACATAATCAGGTTTGATGTTTTGCAAAATAAAAACAGTTAATTCATATAAAGTTTGGCAAGTGCAAGAAAAAGAGTTGAAAGTGCGTGCTGTTAATCCAGTATACAGTGTTCCTTGACACATTGAATTCCATCTTACTAACCAATTATTCATCAAAATTAAATAAGTTAATTGTTCTTGATTGGTGTTAGTGATGGGAGACAAGTCATCATCCCTATATCTTTGATTCATATAGGGTGATTTACAATTAACAATTTTCCACCAACGTTGAATTATTTCAATGAATTTTACAGTTCCCTCCCATCCAATCAATTCTGAAAATTTAGGTCCAAATTCCTTAAGTCCAGCAACAGTGAATGAATCAAAAACCTTTACAGCTAATGATACCTTTTGGCGTTCAATAGTAGTTGGATATACAACTTTATAACTTAGGCTTTTTGCAAATTTCAACACATTATCTTTCTCCAAATTATACAAAAATCTTAAATGCTGAAAATTACACTCATTTATCTGATTTGGATTATTTATATCAGGAAATTGGAATGTACAATTCTTGGAATTTAACCAATTGTTTCTAATGTTTTTAAGAATATGTACAGGATCATACATAAAAAAGATAGGTAATGATAAATCAGCTGGGTTGATAACTGCTTTGCCTCCAAGTGGATGAGGAGCAAACTCATGAAACATTGAACAATTTATATTATTGTTATCTGTTATTAAACTTAATACTTTAAAACCAATTGTATGAAGACCTTTTAAAATTTTACATACCAAACTATACAAACTTAAACCTGTAAATTTGGATACAGGAGCTATTGCTATTACATCTTTGTAATTTGACAGTATTGAAGTAACTTGAAATACATGAGCTGTTTTTGCAATACTTGAATCATTAAAACTAGTTCCAGTTATTTTGCCACCTTTAAAAGTTAAAGATGGATCTACATAAATTTCATCTATTAAAAGAGATACATATTTTTCTCTTTCTTCTAAAAATCCACATCTTTTATTCAGATATTTATTGACAGGATTAAAAAAATCAGAATCAACATTTAATTTCTTAGCAATTTTAGACAGAGTATTTGGATGAGGTAGTATTAACAATTTTGTTTGTCTCAAAGCTCTATAGCATGCAGGGCTAGAAAGAAAAATTTTAAAAGATAAAATAAAAAGTTCTACAGAAAAGTGTAATCTATGCTTTGATATTTCAGTTAGTTCCAATTGTTCAATTAAAAACAAAATCATTTTACTTTCATTAATTTCAGAATGTGAGGCAAATTTCTTTAGTAAAGTAACTGCTAATGTGAAATCATTCTCCTCTTTGCTAATCAGATTTTCATCGTTGCAAATACTAATTAATATGTCAATATTGTGCGTTTCAGTTACAGTATTAAACATAATCAAATGTTTTTTTAGATTTGTAATTTTTTTTCTATCAATATAAATTTCAAAACTTAAGTCAGAATTAATAACAACAGAATTAATTAATTTTGGGCATCCATCTAATGATATTTTACATAAAATAACTTTATCAGGAATTATATAAAACAAAATATTGTTTGGCAAAGGATTCTTTGAAATATATTGATTTATATCATTCAAACATTTAATTGAATTTCGAACTGTTTCTTCATGAAATGTTGACACACTTGATTCCAATGCTGATGAAAGTTGCTCCTTCTCTCTTTCGTCCCAAGTTCGTCGTTTTTTTGGCAATGTTTCGGTTAGATGTGGAGCAATAGGTCCAACAACTGTTGGATAGGCATCTTTCTTTAATTTTATATGATCACGTTTATCAGAAATGACATTACCTGAAGAATCCGTAAAAGTGTCCTCTCTCACGATGAAATCTTCATTGAAATGTCTTATGCACACTCCAGAATTTTTTGTTGGGACGAAGTTTTCTCTGTGTATTTTCACAATCCAACGCTGCAAAAGATCTTCTTCTTTTGGAAAAGAAAAAACAGGAACATAACTTCCTGTCTTTTTGTAATTTGACTTACAACCAGGAACAGCACATGTCTTCGGCATGATGAATGTTAGGCCTAACGCCCCCTCAGTTGTTTTCCACAATAAAAAAACAGTGTAATCAAATAAAATACTTTGAAATAACTGTTTAGATATTGGAAAACTGAAAATTAATTCCAAACACTCACTAATCCAAAGAAAGTTGAACAAAATAGCAACAAAATATCCAATGTTCACTGAGATAGATTTCCATGTGCTCACACACACAATGAAAAACTACGGGGTTGCGCAAAAGCCAACGGTCATCGTGATGGATCGTTACCCTTCTTTCATGACGTCAGAGATAAGACGATGACGTAGTTGGGAGGCCTGTAGTTCAGAGGGCTGTGTATCTACTCATGATGACGTCAAATGTCTACGTTATGGCATCAAAACGGATCGGTGCATTTTCACCTTTAGTCGTATCATCGTTCGCGGACCTTCCAATACACATGCCTGGATACGTGGTGGCATGTCAACGGTTGTGTAAACCAGCGAAAAATCAAGAAAAGAAAAGAATCAGTGCTTCGTTTCCCTGCTCAAGAAGTCGTTCCGATTCCAGAGAAACGCTTATGGAGCTTCGAACAGTCATCTTGGTGCGCCCAAACTTCTGTAAGTACCCTTTCTTACGTTACATTTATCGTGAGGCTAAGAAAAGTGCTACCCGAAAAAACTAAGAATCTGAGTTTTCCTACATCAATCAATCTGAAATGACAATTAAACTAAGCTCAGAAAATAGCCTACTTAACTATGTCAAATTGATCAAAAAGAAAATTGACTTTTTTTTGTTTGTTTTAAAACAATCATTTTCAAATTATATTTATAAGCGTGTACTAGTTTCAATCAGCTGAGAAAATCATCATAACTTTCCAGTAATTTTGATCTGCTTGAAATTCCTGTAATTTATCCATTAGAATTACGAAAGTTAAAACAATTACTTTAATATATAATTTTTCATGATAACTGGCTAGTAAAATGGAGGTGTGTTATTGAGTGGAAGACTCCGCTAGGTAATTTAAAATCCTGATAAATTTAGGGTTATTCCCTCTTTTCTTGTTTTTTTTGTTTTGTTTCAATTCGTTGCTTGTTTTTATATTTATTCCGTGGCGATTTTACTAGATAAAAACGGATATTTCTTTTTTCTTGTCTTGCCAACACAATCCTTGTGATAACGCTTCCATTGGGAAAACGACTCCATTTTACATACAGTTTGGCCCAAATGTAGGCTTACAGTTAAAGTATCATGTATACATAGGCAATTCATTTTCAAAATATAATCATGTTTTAAGCATTAAACATCAACTATTTAATCTCTCAGGTGTTCAAAATGTCTTCCAACATTGCAATATTCTTCAAACCTTTTTTGGACACTGCGACATACAGTACGACACAAAGTTCGATTTTCATTAGTTTCATCAAGAAACACCTTAGCTTGAAAATGCACTCCAAGCTGTAACGCCAGGTTGGTTTATTTCGGTTTCTTTGGTGAAAAGGGGATTTTCATCAGCCCAGTACACAAAGTTAGGCCTGTTCACATGGCTAGATAATTTGAAGCAAGCCCATCAGACCAGATAATCGTATCCAAAGAGTCTGATGATTCTCCAGCTAATTGCTGACGCATCATTTCGCAAAATTGCAACCGGCGATCTGAGTCGTCCTCCAAAAGACCATGTACTAGCCGTGGTCGGTAAGGTTTTAATTTCAATTTATGCATTAAGCGTCTCAATGATGTTCTTGGTATGGATAGTTCTACAGACGCACGACGAGTGGATTTCTTTGGACTGTTCACATATGTCATAGCCACTAACATCTCATTTTCCTCAGTAACAGAAGTCTTGGGATGTCCAGATTTCGGTGCATTACTCACTGAACCAGTTTCATCAAATTTCTTCCTTACGCAATAAATTGTTTGGCGTGACGGTGGAGATGTGTGAAAAGCTTCTTGCCTTGCTGTACGTACTTGCTCGGCATTTTCAGACTTCCAATACTGCTTCAACATCCGTTTCCTTTGTTCTTAATTGAGATTGCTTGCCATCACCTTGGGAATAAAAAACTTTCTGTAATAAAAGG
>JAFIDM010056648.1:0-23171 GCA_023159025.1 Thereuonema tuberculata | reverse complement strand
ATATATATATATATATATAAGCTAAGCAATCCCATAAACAGGCCATGTAGGCCCACGGGAGCGCGGGAGGTAAGGCTCCAGCGTTTCGAGACCAACGGGACTAGATTGAGGTCGGGTGGTCAGCCCGACGCCCGCCCGCCTTAACTTCCCGGGAAAGAAACCCGGTACCCATTCTACAGAGGGCTGGGTAGACCCTAGGACCCGTTTGGAGGAGAATGAAGCGTGGAAAAATTCCCGCCCTCCGCCGAGGCCGGGATATATATATATATATATTTCAATTAATTTACATCCAGATATCAAATAATGTATACTAAAAATATTAGACAGCCGAATTGTACACCAAGGCATAGCCTTACGATGGAGGCTGATACGTCAGAACCTGTGTTCGAATTCCGGCACCGGCATGGATGTTTAATTTCCTTTTCTGTATTTGTCAGCCTTTTCTTTACTTTCTTTTCGGGTCTGAAGCCAATGGCTTCCAGAGGATGGCTTGGAAAAACCATTTCAATATCAATTCACATATCACCATAGACACATGTGGATGGGTGTGATTATGACCACATTTTCCCTAAGTCAGTGGGGAAGCCTTCGTCCAACGATGAATGGAAAAAAAGCCCATAAATAAAAAAAAAAAATAGTAGCTTTGAGTTTGAGACATCTATGGCTGTAACTACTCAAAAAGAAAATTTTCACTAAAAAATATTCTAACATTATTTTTCACTCCGTAGTAAAATTGATTTATTTATTTTTCTGTTTTGATATATAAAAATGAACCTGAGTTGAAATTTCTATTGTTGATTTTGTTTTTCTTTTACAATTTGTTCTAACCTTGAACTTTATCAATTGACCATAAGTCTTCTTAATTCTCCCTCTTCTAGACATTCTATATATTGAAAAGTCTTCAAATCTTCAAAATAAAACAAAAATAAATGTATAAAACAATACATTTATTAAAATAAATATCTCTTAATTTTCGAAAAGACATGACTTCTTTTCTTTTTCAAAGCCGAAAAACAACAACAATATGTTACAAACAAGTAGGGGAAAACGATACATATGTGAGACATTCATGAAATTGTATTGTTACAACAGTACTTACAACTGTTATTCTCAAAATAATGTTTTATTTTGAAGATTTGAAGACTTTTCAATTTATCAATTGAATTTGTTGCCTTGGTAACTTTAATTCATACAAAAACATTTATGGAGTCAGTGTTTGGTATTCTTGAAATATTTACAAAAAAAAAATACAACTTAATTAAACATTTCATTTCAAGGAAACAGAGTTAATTTAACACTTCCAATGGATATTTAAAACTACATCCAGAAAGATTAGTTAAATTCTTAGAATAAATTGAGAAACCATTAGAATAGATTCCACTTGTTAATGAATTTCTCTTAGTTCATTAGAATTTATTTGACGCTATAATTAAAAATAATGTCAAAAAATAAACACCCGATGATTTTCGTTGCATTTAATTATCATTCTTTTAATTATAATCTTTTTTTTTTAATTTCTCAGGGGATTTATGTATTATCTTAGATAATTAATTAGATTAATTATTTTATTCTAATTAGATGATAAATATGATGATACAACATTAGAAAAATCTTTGTTAATTAATCAGTAACATTTACATCAAATAAAATAGATTGACTTACTTAACTACTTTGCTAATTTTACTTCGTTGGATCTGGGCTGTGGTCAGAAACAAACTGATATTCAGAATTAGCTGCGCATGATTTCATTGATCACAAGTGGCTATCCTTAGATTACGTCATTGTCACGTAACTTTCATTCTTTCAATTTCCTTTTTAGTTTTATTCTCCTTTAGTAATTCCTTCTGTTTTAACTATGCTCAAAGGTTTAGGCAATAATAATCATTTATTTGTACGTTATCTAGACTCTGTACGATTTTGCACTAAATAATGTATAAATAATACTGGGTGAACCAAATTAAAGAGGAGGCATCTAGACCTTTCTGTAGGAAAAACTACTGGGCGAATACTGTCCTGAGCATACGGTTTCGATTTCTGAAGAAATAAAAATAGTTCAAATTTCGGCGGCAAATTGCTGTGCGGCTGTCACCGTAATTTTCGTATTGCTTAACTTATGTAACAAATATCTGCAAAAAAAGTTAATGTGCAATAACTTTATTGCAATCACATGTGGAATCCAGGTGCCCTCCATCGCCTTGCTTATAACTGCATTCCCTGCCCAACACAGTGGACAGCCGAACTCAACTGACATGCCTTGACTACTGTCACATGTTCAACACAGCGAAGTTGAGATGAGACCGTGAAACTTTTCTATAAAAAAATAAGATACGATTTTTTTACTTCTCTCAAAATTTCTTGTATTTCCATACCATGGACCTTTTATTTTAATTTTAGGCAAATAAACCAGAAGTGTTCAGAGTAAATAGTAGTGAAATAAATGACTCAAGCAATAACGTCACAATCTACATAACGTCAATAAAATGATATATTAAATGGAATGTTTTTAAAATTCCAAAATTTACTGTCAACGAAGTAGCAGGCTTTAATAAACAGGATAGAATATTGTTCCTTGTAGAGGGAGTTCTTCAAGTTATACTCAGTATAGCTTTTCACAAATTACTTCATAATAATTGTAAGTCTCCTAAGAGAATTTTTTTTGGAGCGATAAAAGAAAATAAATTAACCTTATTGTATTACATATTATCCTGTTGTAAACATGATGTGTTTAAGCTGAATTTCAGAACCAGCTTTGAATGAAAAAACATGAGATATCATTAAACACCAAAAAACTAACCTTTTGAAAAAGATCTATCATTTTGAATTTTATTTTCTGTCGATTCGTAAGATATTTGATGAACAGACAGATTTAACATTAGAAAAACTTCTTTGCCCAATGCATGTTTAGGAGGCAAATCAGATATTTGATTTTAATATTTAATTTGATTAAATATTTTAATTTCTAATCAAAATACTTTTTTTATTTCTCTGATAAGACAGTTACCAAAGTACATAAATAGATAAATAAATAAAGCACTCGAAGAAATTAAGTAACTTAATAGAAAATGAAACAAAAGATGATGAACACGATGGCAAAATCCGTTTGTCGATCCACCTTCCGTTCGGGAGTAGTTAGGGCAGGACAGCACAAACTCAATAGCTACCGATTTTGGTCGCTATCACAATAACTATCAAATAAGTCAGAATATTTTTTTTCCGTCTGCTGAGGACCATTAAAAAAAAAAAAAATTAAAATTGGACATTATCCGATCTCTAATGGAAATCTTATAAAACTGTATTTCAATATGGAAGGAAACACAAAGTAGGTTTAAAGAAAAAAAGTTAACTGAAAAGAGAAAAAAAAAGAATAAGATATATTTAGTTGAAAACTTTTTAATGAAGCCTTTCAACTACAAACCTCTTATTCACAAGGTATTGAAAATTACAAGTTTAACCTTTCTTGAGTTACAGTTACTCACACAGCAATTTCAACTTTGAAACAACTGTAAATGATAAGTGGAAAATAAAATAGAATACTAAAATTTTAAACATTAGGAGTAATAGACAAATATGTAAGTCATAGAATGAAATTTCCTTTTTGTTTTTAAAAGTTTTTAACTAATCATCAATTTTTGAATAGTATTAAACTTTTAATTTTCTTTTTCTTTATAAAGTTCTAAATAAATTAATATTTGGGTTTTTTGAAATATAAAATCATTATCCATTAAGATTTATTTTCATATTTTCCAAATTGTGATTGGATTTCTTTATTTAAAAAAATAATTAAAAATCTTTATTGAACATTTCGTTGTTTAGATAAATCCATTTAAAGTAAACATCTTTTTCGATAATTTTTTGTTTTATTTTATAAATTCTTAGGAAAGGTCTCTATTACAGTTAATATGATTATTAAATGCGCCATATAATAGAAATATTACTATTACTTTAGAGAAACTGTAAAAAGTGAAAAGCATAATGGTGTGACATTAGAAAAAGTGGAATAAATTTATAATAAAACTTTAAAAAAAAAATGTTATTTTATTAATTAAGTCTGAGTTGCTTAATTTGTTCTAGAATTTCTAGATGAGTGTTTCATAATTTCCGTAATTTATGTTTTAAATTTTCATAAATAATAAATTAGCCTTAATAAAAGGATGATGATGTTACAAAAGAAATCAACAAACTTTTTTTTAAATTATTATTTATAAATATCTTTGTATAATTAAAGAATATATATTTTAATGGATTGAAACAAACCATTAACCAACATTTCTATATCTACGATATTTTCTAGATTTTTAAAAAGACGAAGGGTTGTTGAAAAAAAAATATAAAACAATTTTATGTTTTTTTTTGGTAAATTTTATTAGAAATACCAGTAAATGTAGTGCAATGATCTTTCCTCGAATATTTCATTCTGAAACGGTTCTACGAAAGTAATTTATTTTTCTTCCTACTGAATTTGAGTTTATAAATTTGGAATACAGAATACAAGAGAAACATAAAATAAAAACTCTAATGGAAAAATTATCGTCACCAAATTAATGTATTCTTTATTTGTTATCTTTAACGAAACAATTCTTTACATTTAAGATCATGACTCAACCAAATGCAGGCGACTGCAAACCTTTTATTTCTTTTATATATTTCTTTTACCAATGCACCTAAAATTCTAAAAATTTAAATGTGAACTTGTGAAGCATATGGGATTAATATTTTCTTGTTTTTAATTTAATTTTTTTCTTGTTTCAAAATATTCAATTATTAATTAAATTAAAATTCAAAAACAGTCAATTTTTTGGGTGTTTACGAGATATTACACGGTATTTTCAACTGAAAAAAATTTGTAGAAAACCAGAAATGATAAAAAATTTGTAAAATAATATTTTGTTTTGAAAATATTTATTATTAGTATGATAGTTAATTTTTTAAAAAATAAAAATTGTATTTTTTTAAATTGTATGAGATTAAATTACTTTTTTAAAAAAAAATTAACTGTTGGGGTTTTAAAAAAAAAAACAAAACTCAAAAATTAACTGTTTTTGAATTTTAATTTAGTTAATTTAAACTGAAAATTAAAAAAAAGAAAATAAAATTCCACATGCTGTACAAGTTCAGATTTAAATTTTCAGGATTTTTGGTGCATTAGTAAAAGAAATATATATTAAAAAAATAATAAAAGGTTTGAGGTCGCCTGAATTGCTTGAGTTATGCTGGCCGAACACGCAGCAATATGCGGCAATATTGCTGGACAATATTGCTCATTTTTATTGCTTATTGATATTGCCAGTTTATATCAAGTGCGAACACAGTTTTTCCTAAACGAGTATTGCCCTGAATAATGATGGTTATGGCGCTTCTCACTAGGGAGAGCTAGAGAATTTAGCTATTTAGCACATATCTGCACTGGGACAATATTCCCAGCGATTGTACGACATCGGTTTTATACACTTTATTTGCGAATAACATGGGAGCTGTTGCGGTGTGCTTACTTGCGATTAGGCCTAACTTGTTACGAACGTACAGGATCGCTATAGTATTAAACGCCTTATTACCTCTGTAGAAATCAATGACGAGTCTTTCATGAACAATTGCCCAAATGTTGTTGTTTGCATTTTCTTTTATGGTACGACCCATTTTGCAGATTTTAAGCCTTCTGTCTCAAACAAAATGGTCGGAGTGAGTGAGTTTCTGATTTTGAAAGCGCCGCCTTCCTTCTACGTCACCATCACGTGATTTCATCCGTTCATGTGATTCGCTCACGCACCAGCAATATTTTCCGACAACTAAAATTGTTCCTTTTCCTCCGACAATACCAATATTGTCCAGCAATATTGCCGCATATTGCTGCGTGTTCGGCCAGCATTAGGACCCTTCAAACAATCAAAAAACCGCGCATATCGTAAATAAGGTTCGATGTTTTTGAAGCATTATTTAAATAACAATATATACATACACTGTCCGTCCACTTTATTGGGCACACCCCTACTGTGCGTAAATGCTATGTATCACAACAACTCTTCAAGCCAATGGGGGCAGTGTCATGGTGAAGGAGATGTTTTCCTGGCACACGTTGGGTCCATTGATACCTCTGGAGACACATTAGGATGCTACAGCGTATCTAAACATTGTAGCTGACCAAGTGCAACCTCATGCACATGCCTACTTTCAGCAGGATAATGCGCTGGTACACAAAGCCCGCATCACTATGGGATGGTTTGAGGAACATGACGATGACTTTTCCTTGCTGCGGTGGCCCGCTCAGTCCCTGGATCTCAGTCGGTTGAAAATTTGTGGGATGAGCTGCAACGGTCTATTCGTTCCAGATCTACACCTCCATCAAATCTTCAGGAACTGCGTGACACACTCATGTCTGCGTGGTACACAATACCTTAACAACGTTTTCAGTATCTTGTGGAATCCCTGCCTCGGGAATTCAGGCTGTTTTGAGGGCTAAAGGAGGCTCAACACGCAACTAGGAAGATATACCTAATAAAGTGGCCGGACAGTGTATATCAATGTTGAATATTGTTCATTTCATGTTAAATGTGCATGTCACCCGACAATTTTTGATTTTAATAAAATTTGGTTTGTGATAAATACAAATTTTTAGTAAAATCGCATTTCCTACAAAAAAAATTTCCTACTGATTTCAAAGAGCTCTTGCGTTTTTATTTTAATTAGTAGAATTGTTAAAAAGGGCTCATTGGACAGGTTAAAGGGTAAACGTTTTTGGTAATTTCCTATTTTATGTTCTTAAAATCATTAGTTTCGCCTGGTATTGCCAAAATAATTATAAGCGTATTTTTGTTAATGCGAGGTACATAATGTGAAACGAACAATTAAATAGGAAAAAAGTAGAATGCTCATTTCAAAATGTTTTTGCACAATCTTTTACTAGAAAAACTATTCCTCATCTGGCCATTTGCTATCTTGAGATAACATGATACTTCAATGGTTGGCGGCCGTGATGACTTGGTACATACTATTAACTAAAGTTCGCAGTTAGCCAGATGAGGGTTAGTTTTTCTAGTAAAAGCCATTTTCAAATAAATTTGAAAACCTCATTCTACTTTTACTAGTTAATTACAAAACTAAATTTCTTATCTTAAAAGTACTGTGAAGTTAGCCATCTAGTCAAAACTCGGACAAAAATAGGATAACATCCCTTGATACCGTATTCTGCACTTCAACCGAAATCGTGAAGAAATTACAATACATAACAGGTTATATATAATATAATATAAAAATTTACAAAATGCCCAAAAATATTTTCTATTAAGAAAGAAAACATTTTAATAGCTAAACATTTAAAAGAGATTTACATTGCTATATTAAACCTCTCAAATGAGAGAAAGTCTGTCAAATGAGAGAAAAATTGATCACGCCCACTTTCAGAGGAAAGTGACGGACAAAATTTGTATTTTGCTTAGCGTTTGCATGTGTTTAGTTTCATCTCCTGTTTCCCTAGAGGGCATCGCGCTTCCGTTTTATTTTTCAAATTCCTTTATTTACTTTTTTTTTTTCGTTTTTGATTCTTTATATTAAATGAAATTGTTAAGTTATTACTTAAGATGTTTATGAGCTCAATGTATTGAAGTGAAATTATGAAACGAATTTTTTATTTTAAGTGAAACTTAAAATTACATTGCCGCCTACAGTTGAAATTCCTAAACCTGTTGCATCAGCAGTAGCTTTCCAGAGTTTTGTTTTATTTTCTTTACCTGAAAATAAGTCTTGAAGTTCACGTCCACATTGTTTATAAACCAATCGTGCTTGGTTGTGGATTGTTTTGCAAGAAACGCCATGGAAAACTATTGTATTTTGACGTTTAGTTTCCGAATCCAACCGAGAATCCAAAGCTGACTTCACGTTTAGCAAGTCTCAGGAGGGAAGGCGGGGCTTATGAACTGTGACAGACACACTAACCGAGTAGAACTTCTCTCTGATTGGTTCTTCTATCAAATGACAGACTATAGACATGACCATGTTTACGTCACTGGTCAGGGAGTGGTCGGGGCTAGGCCTATTTCTCTTGGGAATCGCGCTTTTTGTTAAAGTCTAGGCATTGTAGCGCCTCAAACTTTTTGAGTAAGGATACGACTTATTTTTTTCTATGAAAATACAAAAAAAAAGGACTAACTATCTAATTTAAGTCAGATTTTTAACCTTGATAAACATGGGTTTTCTAAGTCCTGCAACTTTTCAGAATTTTTCAGTTTTTAAGTAAATTACTTTCATTGTGAAGAACTGCTGGTAACACTTCATTTTTTTTCAACATATAGACTACTACTACTAATGTATTGCATGAAAAGAGAGGGACCTATTAATTAAACTGGTTCTTTATGTATTTCAAGCCTAAAGTTGTGATTTACCACAATTTGTAAGTCAGACTTTGAATCAAAAAATAAATATCTACGTAACGTCGAAATTATATTTATAGACTAACATAACACAACTTCCTAGTATAATCCAAAACATCTATTTTATTCTTTACAATATTTCATTTCTCTTAGCTAGAAACTTCCTGAGATGATAATATTAAAGAAAAGAAAACTGATTTCTTCTCTACAATTCCATCGATCTTAACGAATGCATAATTTTGAATAAATAAACAAATTTCTCGATATCTCATTACAATTCTTTTAATAACAATTCATTAGTCTAATTGTATAATAATTCTTTTAATCTAACAATAGTAATTTATTATACTAACACGGATTATTCTCTCAAAAAACTGAATAACAATTAAATCATAAAAAAACTAATATTATTGGATGACAATCAGACTTCTTAAATTGTAAATATGTCTCTCATGAACCATTTAATGTATCCAAAAGATACAATACTTACTTTTAAGAATTAAAAGATAAACGTATATATATATATAGAGAGAGAGAGAGATTAGCAGAACACATAAGAGCCTATAAAAAAAAAAAAGTAAAATATCGGACTGGGCAGACCATTGCCAGAAGAAATGCACAACCCGGATCCCATAGTAGACATCATTTATGAGATACAAGATGAAAAGAAGGACTTATGTTGTAATCATGGTTAATAAATTGGAAACAGTGTATACATAAGGATAGATTCTTAAAAGTAATTAATGTATCTTTTGGATACATTAAATAGTTCATGAGTAAAAGACAGAAATATTTATAATTAGTGTTAGTATAATAAATTGTTAAATAAGATATCGAGAAATTTGCTTATTTATTCAAAATTATCTATTTATTAAGATCGATGAAATTATAGAGGAGAAGAAATCAGTTTCTTTCCTCAATTATTGTCACCTGAGGAAGTTTCTTGATATGAGAAATGAAATATTGTGAAGAATAAAGTAGATGTATAATACTAAGAAGTTGTATTATATAAAAAAAAAATATGTTAATTTAACTTATATCAAATTTCCATTCTTTCAAACAAAAAGAAAAAGAAAATTACCCTTTAATCTTTCCAATGAGCTCTTTTTCGACAGTTCTACTAATTAAAATTAAAGTGTTGGACAATAAAGCTAAAATAACATTTTTTGAATGCCAGCTCAGTAAACAATTCTTCAAATATAATCATCAGACAACAACAACACACATAATCACCCAATATTTCGATTTTTTAATCAAAAATCAAGAGAAATTTACATCTTATAGAAGGGAAAACTATTTTTCTCCTTCTAAAAATGATCAACAATAAGTTAAAAAGAAAACATACTTTACAAATTCAAACAACAATAAGTTATAAACAAAAATGAGAATAATCAAAACGTGAAATAAAATATTCCAACTTACACTAAATTTAGTTTCGCTTTCAAATTCCTGTTCTTATCCATATATTTTTAAAAAATACCAAATGTAATCTCATTTACCTTTAAAAACTTTTCTTTATTTTTACATCTACTCCAATTAATAAAACATGACTCCAAAAGCAATCTTTCAGTCTCATTCTGAGACTCATAAAGAGTGTTAATAAGAGGGTCAGGATTGTGGTTGGATTGTGGTCAGCCCAATCTGAAATACCTTTCTTATTCCTTCTGAAGGCTCTTATATGCTCATCCACATGTTCTTTCAGAGATCTCCAAGTACTCCCTATGTAAATCTCACCACAGTCGCTATATTTCAAAACATAATTCCTATTCTATATAAATAACTAGTATCATTATTCTTAAATTTTTTCTTACTAAATAAACCATTTCATTTATAGTAAATAATTCTTACATCATTTTCTTCACAAACTTGTCTGACAGTTTTATCTAAACTAATACCAATTGATAACTTTAAGAAATTATAATTATTATGCACAACTTTAGCTTTGCCTTCAATTTTTTTATTTTTGTTTCTAAAAAATTTATTAATGATGGAAACAACCAATTTCTCTAGATACTAATTCAATATTAACTTCTTTTTCAGATCATTTTTTTTTTATTTACTTACTTTCATTAAATTCTTTTTCGTCCTGTTAGGATTGAACTAAAGCAATCCCATCAACAGGTTCGAATACATTAGGTTAAACAAAAAAAGAATAACATACAAAAATTAGATTATAAAACAGGGTAAATGGTACATCACTGATTTGATGCATACAAAGAGTTATAGATAAAATAAAACAAACATAAATTATTAATTTTTTAAAAAAGACAGTTTTTTTTTTATCTTATTAAACCATAGGATTAACATTAGTTATTAACCAAATCTTAAGAAATCTTTTTAATGAAGATATTTTTTCAATTTTATTTATGTTTTTTATACCTATTTTATTAATTATGTCCTGCAAAATTTTTTTCATGTTACATTCTCCATAACTATTATATATTTGCGGATAGATAAACAAAACACAACATAAATTATCATTATTAAAAAAGACAGGTTTTTATTTTTTTTATCCTATTAAACCATAGGATTAACATTAGATATTAACCAGATCTTAAGAAATCTTTTTAATGAAGATATTTTCTCAATTTTATTTATGTTTTTTATACCTATTTTATTGATTATGTCCTGCAAAATTTTATTCAAGTTGCATTCTCCATAACTATTATATATTTGTGGATAATCAAGTCTAAAATTTAAGTCATTCCTAAAATTATACAATTTACCATCTCGATTATATAGATAAATATATTGATAATAATTTGTCAAAATAAGATTGTATAGAAATTTTTGTTCAGGTGTGAAAATTTTGTATTTAATTAAATCTTCAATTGTAATTTTCTTTTTACTAAAATTAGTTTGAAAAATATTTTTAATAATTTTTTTTTGTAACTTATTGATATTGACCAGATTAATGTTCTTGGTATTTGACCAAATACTATTTCCGTAGTTTATATAGGAATAAAAAAAAAGCTGAGTAGATTAATAATTTATATTTAACTGGTAAAATATTTTTCGTATGATAAAAAATATAAGCTAAACTGCTTAATTTTTGATATAGATTTTGGATATGGGTATCCCATGTAAATGTGTCATTTATCGTAACCAAATATTTAAAATGATTAACCAATTTTATTTTCGTACAATTAACATTTAGTTTGTTTCCTTGGTAGCTCCTATTTATACAAAATACTTATCGATTCATATTCCGTATTTTTAAAAGATGTATATAAAAAAAAGTGATATACTTAAATATTTCATTTCAAGGAAATAACTTTAATTCAACATCTACAATGGATATTTTAATATTAGAATAATATTAAAGTTTATTTAATATTATTCTAAGTTTATTTAAATTCTTAGAATAAACTGAGAAACTATTAGAATAGAAGAAATTCATTTTTAGTAAATATCTCTAGTCATTAGAATCCATTGGACGATGAAATGGAAAATAATAATTGCTGATAATAATCAATCATGTGGATTATCCATTTATTTGATTATCATTTAAATTGATCCTATAAATTCTTTCTATTTTTAATTCCACGGTTGATGTATATATTTTATATAAGGACAGATGAAAATTCGGATTTTAAGAATTAGGGTGAATATCAAATCAGATAAATCTTACTACTTAATCAGAAGTTGTTGTTTTTTTTAAATGGAAATATATTGATATATATTGAAATACTTACTTGATGGGTAACTTTAGATCAGCTTCGTTAGATCGTGGATGTGGTCAGACAGGGACTGATATTGAGAATCTACTGCGCATGACTTCATTGATCATATCTGGGGATTATTAGATGACGTCATACATCAACTTTATGATTTTCAGTTCATTTTTAACTAAACAAAACTGTGATACTTTTGAAAATAACCCTTTCTTGAATATTAATTATATTAATTTATTGTTTTAAATTTGCTAAAAATGTAAAACAAATTATTAATTGTTTCTTTGTATTCTAAATTGTAATCTTGATAAGATAAAAAAACAACATAGGATGCTTTGTAATTGTAGTTTTAATGTCACCTTTTGAATCTTTAAATGTACTAGATTAATAAATCAAGAAATAAGATAAATGGAACAAAACATGTTTATAGAACAATATGTGGTATATTTGTGTGTCTCTGTATTTACACATAAAGACATGTGGTGAAATTCTCTTATAAATGTATATTTTTTTATAATATTATTTTCTTCCATCTTTCATTTGTTACAAAAAGTGGAGTGATTGCCCAGTAACTTTAATTAGATGGTAAATTATACTTTTAACTTAATGGTTAATAATTTAAAAACATTAAGTCCATTTGGGAGCTATTGTGACCGAGACCAAATCGGTAGCTATTGCGTTTCTCCTGTCCGTCCGTCCGTCCGTTTCTGTCCACCCCTAACACTTCCCAAACGGAATGTCGGATCGACAAACGTATTTCACCATCGTTTTCAGAGGCCCAAACAACGTGGGAATGGGATATTTTCAGGGGCCGACGACCTCCCATTTTCTAGGTATTTTGCATTGTTTTCATTGGATTTCCTTTATTATCTTAATGTTAGAAATACAACCATTTCGTTTCAGTTGTCAGCTATAGCTTGATATTCAAGGTCCCCGATTCATATACTATAGGTTGTCTGTTCGAATCTGTATATCTCCTTTTTTTTTTTTTTTGGTTTTTCTTACTTTACTAATGTTTTTCATGAATTTCCTTACTTTCTTTTTCATACACTTCATTTTTTTTAACATTATTTTAATTTTTTTTTATAAATTGTGGATTGCTCTTAAATTTATACTTTATCAGAAAATTATATTCACTTGTTTTAATTATTTATTTTAAATACTTTGTTTCTAAATTAGAAAGTTTCACAGTATGAAATGAGTTGATAAGTAAAACAGAATGACTTGATTTTATTAATTTCCAATTTTAAGTATAATGGATGAAATTATTTATTAAGTTAAAGTATCCCACTATAGACCCTTGGGATCGAAGGATGTAAGGCTCCCAGCAGTACCAACGAGACGAAGTGGAGGTCAAGTGGTCAACCCGACGCCACACCCGCCCGCTCCCGGGAAAGAAAGCCGGTTCTCACTCTACAGAGGGTTGGGTAGATCCTAGGACCCGTTTGAAGGAGAATTGACAGTGGAAAAATCACCGATCTCCGCCGAGGTCGGGAATGGAACTCGCGACCTCCAACCCGCAGCTAATCGCCCTATACACTCGGCTACCGGGTCCACAAATTATTGATTAGTAATATTAAAAAAAAATACTTAATAAGATCTCAATGAATTATTTATTTATGAAGAAAGTGTCTAAAAGTCCATATTTTTCGGAGCTTAGTTTACTTCATTAATTTTAGTCTTCTGAAGATCAGCAGACTAATATTCCCGTTTTGTCTGTTCGTCTTTGAACAAGTATCATTAGAATCTCATTAAATTATCATTAAGCACAACAATCACAACAATCGCAACAATTGTGTCTTTTGCATTCGCAACAATCACATTTATAATGATTGTTTTAGAGCTGCAATATAAATGTGATTGCCAAAAAGGCGCAATTGTTGTTTTATTGGAAATAAACACAAGGAAATTAAAGCAATATCAATTATCAGAAGACGTTGTGAAGCATTGTGATTGGTTGACTAATCGGTTTCCCTACGTTGTTTTCTTTATGCTTTAGATATTTTTACCCAATGTAGATCGCCACCCATACAGCATCGAATAACAAAAACTAAAAATTAAAAAAAATTAAGAAAATAAAACGCATTTATTTTTAAAGTTGGGTTTGAGAAATTTCCAATTTATCTTAAGAGATGGCAGGAGTAGGTCATAATCGGAAAATTTGCGAAAGACTAAACAACATTAAACACTTTAATTTAATAATTAATTGAAGATTTAATAATACTAATCTTAGGAAATAAAAATTACATTTATTCTCCTTTCATAATTATTTTTATTTCCCTAAGAGAGCACATGAGATCACTCCGTCTGTCTGTTTGTATCTGTGTATCTATGTTTCCGTGCCCCTCTACAATTAAAGAACTTTTGAACTAATGGGCCACTAAATAATGGCGTGGACGAACAGGGTCGCTAATTAAAGCGTGGAAAAAAAAGACAATACACAAAACATTTTGATGACATTTCTTTAACATTAATGAAATGATAATGGACAGATCTGCCCGATCACAGTACAGCGATGAGATGTATATAAGTAAGGAAAGATTTCCATCAATAGAACATTTTTTATTATTACGACTTGTCTCAATTATTAGTCCGTTCGGAGTTATATAAGTCTAAATATGACGTTTGAGTGATTGATTGTGGTGAATGTGTGGCAGGGAAGCAAAACCACCTACAGGCGGGGGGTGCATGGCTGTAGGTGATTGGCTTCCCTGCCACCCACAATCACTACAATCAATCAATCACACTGTTAATAAGTGTTACACGTACTTAATAATTAATATTATCATTTATTTCAAGTAAATAATAATTATTTACATGTAATAAATGAAAATAATATTTACTGTTACTGAAAATAAGTATTAAATGATAATCAATTAATACATCCGGGAAGTAAGATGTCAACGAGATAAGTCATATCTAGACGTATATAACTCCGAACGGACTAATAATTGAGACGAGTCATAATAATAAAATGCAGTCGGACCATGATATAAGGTCACCGCTTGGGACCTCGCGAAAGTGACCTTATAAGCGGGTTGACCTTATAACCGATTCATACCCATTTGTCAATAAATAACCATTATATAAATCCAGTATAATTCTTTGTAAAATTTAATACGTATAAAAAATATCAGTTTATTAGGTTATAATTTTTTAATTTAGTTCAACCAATTTAGTGGAATCAGAAAGAAATTATTTTTTAAAAATTTTGATTCGGAAAAAATTTGTATACAAATAGTACTAGTATGCTCAAGCAAAGTACTGGTGTACAACTGACCTTACTTAAAATAATCCTTAATACAGGACTGTCGCGATTTTGGTTTCATCTTTTGTACAATGTTTTCTAAGTTTTGTAGTTTCTGAAAATGTTCTTCAGCTTCCTCATGGCTCGTAAAAAAATGTCTTATGACATTTAATGCTCTGAGCGCTTCTACTTGTGTCACCGCGTCACTTTCAGTATCACTGTCGTTATTCTCACTTTCTAATGCATTGGAATCTAAAACTTGCGAAACAATTTCGGAAATCGAAGCTTGAGAAGTGGTAGCAATTTCATCATCAATTCTCACGTATTCACTTTCCCCTTCTATAACACAGTCGCGATTTCTGAGATCTTGTATTAACACAGCAAAAGGAATATCGTCTGCATCATCTTCATCTGTTATTTCATCCACGCTATTTGTAGAAAATTGAAAACCATCGTGTCGAAAGCAATTTGAAATGCATGTGTTTGACACCAAGCTCCTACTTTTATGAATTATAAAAAATTGCATCTAACACAGACACGTGAAAATATTTTTTCTCATCAATTGATGAAATCAAATCTTTCAGAAGAAGCTTTCTGTAGTTCATTTTCAGATTTTGAATGACTCTCTGATCCAAAGGTTGCAAAACACTGGTAACATTTGGGAGTAAGAAAACAAGATTGATTGATTTCAACTGAGGTATGTTGATATGAGCAGGACAATTGTCTGCGATGAAAACAACTTTTATTTTATTTTTCAAAAAGTGTCTATCGAAACACAGTATAGTTTTCTCAAATATGTTAGCATTCATCCATGCCTTTTTTTTTTTTTGCATCATAATCCAAAGATAAAGACTTTTTAAAGCAACGTGGCTTTTGAAATTTTCCGATAACTAGCGGTCTCAGTTTTTAGAGCTATCCATATTAGCTCCTAAAAAAATTGTCAGTCTTTCTTTACTTTTTTTCCCCACTCTACACATTTTTCTTTCTTGAAAGTAGGAGTTTTGTCGGGAAAAGAAAGAAAAATTCTTGGAATTGAATCAGTGTGGCACTGAAATCACAGACAAAAGTGACCTTATATGCGATTACGGTATTTAAGACCTGACAATATATCCGATAATCCATATCATAGAATTCCTATTCAATGAGCCGGGACTTCAGAAAAGTGACCTTGTAGGCGGGGTGACCTTATATGCGGGTGACCTTATATCGAGATCTGACTGTATGTTCTATTAAGGTGATCTTTCTATATCTATAACTTTCTCTATTTATAGAAATAGTTCTTTGAAAACAATTTGAAATTTGTTTATTCCCCAGAAAGTGTATAAGAATGTATAGTATCATTTAATAGTAAAATGATTGTAAGTTTTAACTATAAAAAATAACTTATAAAGGTATCATTTATTAATTATTGTAGTAATGTGGGTAAACCGCGGTGTATTGTGATATTATTATGCAATGATATTGTAATATTGAGCAGCTATTGTTTTGTTGGAGAATAGCAGTTGATAGTAAAACAAAGAGTTGTATTTTGTTTGTTGTGCAGCTTTGATTTGTGTTAAAAACTAGAGTAAATATGTTTCGTTTCTGGTAGCTATAAAAGTTACAGTTTTTCCTTTGGGAAATATTTTTCTGTTATCGACATATTTGTACATATAGGCCAAACTTACTTATTTTCAAATTATTGAAACGGTATTCTAATCTCTCATACTAGTTTTGTATAGTATTGATTAGGATTTATTTGTGAAAGATGATACTGTGGAATAGGCTTAATCAAGACATCATCTTTCGAATTGTAGTTTGGCAGCCATGTTGGGTTACGTTCATTTAAAGGAGGATCATAAAGCTGATGAAGACAACGTTGTGGAAGCGGATAGACAACTCTAATAAAGGCAAGAACTTCTCAGTGATACACTTCAAGAAAAAACTGTAAGTGAATTTTACTTGTACAAAGGTGATCAGGATCGTTGTGACATCAACTTTAATACATCGAACATGTACGCAGATATAACAAGAAAATATAGACTTACAAGGGAATGGTTAGGCTTGTCAGTCCGAAACATCCCTTGAAATTTTTTTCATTTATTCAGAACCTTCAGTAGTTGACGTATACCAAATTTTAGCTGCTTTTTTGCACTGAAAGGGGGTTTAAAAAAATGCCAAAGTTACAAGAAATATTGATGTGACGTCATCAATTTTTGCAAGCCACGCATGACGTCACTATCTCTGGCTTGTGGCGGCGCTCAAGGTCATACGGATGGCTCGGCAGAACAGAATACTTAATTTTAAACTGATACTATTATAATTACTGTTTATAAAATAAAAGCAATAACTGAAAAGTGTGGCCACATTTGTATTTTAAAAGATTGTAATTTTACAAAGAAAAAAAATAAAGAAAAATATTAAATTAATGAATTGAACAGAAATTTATGTAGGCCTAACGCTAACTGTAAACTATTGGGATATTATAAATAAAATTACCAATAAAAATAATCGAATAATAACTTAAAGAAATTAGCAAAAATAAAGGAATAGAAAATGTTTTTAAAAAAATGGAAAATAATTTTGCAAATTTAGAAAACATTTCAAAATCATAAGATTGTGGAACTAAAATGTTTCTAACCATTGAAGGTCAAGCAAATTTATATCTAACTTACTACTACTATTAATAATGTAATTATTTGTTAAAATCCACCACACAAACTTCTTCTAATCATTTATTAAAGTAATAAATGATTGTGGATTCTAATATATAATAAGAGGAGCAGTGATCTCTCGATTTTAAAATATAATTATTATTTGAAAACTAAAATCAGCAAATGAAAAGTATTGCATCATTTGTGTTTTAAAACAAAGTAATTTGAAATTTGTAAACAAATAAATTTACATTTTTGAAAAAGAATGCCCAATTGTCAGTTTATATCCCATTAACAGTTAATCATAAGTAGAATACGAAAAAAGAAGAATAAAACACACTGTAACGGTCTCGTTCATAAATAGAATAGAAAATGTTTTAAATAAAAATGGAAAATATTTCGTAAAATTTAGGAAACATTACTACATGTAATTGTAATAATAATTTGGATATTAGTCCTATGAACAAGTATAACTCAATGATTTTATAATCCTAACCTCATTTGAAATTACAATAATAATCAAAAATAGTAGAAATAAAAACCCTGAGGGTTTAGATAATTATTGGATATTTTTGAACATAATTGGATAAAAAAATATCCAATAATTCCAATTCAAATTCCCTTCTAATCTCCCATGGTTATTTATCTCCAGATGTTCACCTATGTTTTACGCCACCAGAAATCATGCCAGAAAAATAAATCTAAAAAGACAAATTCTTAAGACAAAAGTACCAACTTATTTCAGAAGAAAGTAAATTCAAGATAGATTTATTAAGGATTTGTGCAAAGTAATTTTTGGATATTTTTGTAACAAATACAAACTTAAGTATAAACAGATAGTTAAACTTATTTTTTTTAGAATCCACAACACAAACTTCTTTTATTCATTTATTATTTTAATCATTATTACTTTAATAAATGATTAGAAGAAGTTTGTGTGGTGAATTTTAACAAATAATTACATTATTAATTGGACTGTTCAGAAGCCAATCAGATTAAGTCATTTTATTTTAAATTGAAATTTTTTCTGTAAGTCATGCTCTAATGTTTATACTTTCGGCTGAAATGTGCCGAAATCACTCTTCCAAGTTTATAGTTATGTTATCTTTCAATAAAAAATTCATTCTTCAAATTTACAAGCGTTGTTATTTTTTGGTACGTAATTTTAAAAAACCTATTTCATTTTTTGGTTTATTGACTTAATCTGATTGGCTTCTGAACAGTCCAATTATTAAGTAAGTTAGATATTTAATTGACTTCAATGTTTAGAAACATTTTAGTTCAAAAATCTTACAGTTTTGAAATGTTTTCTAAATTTACGAAATTATTTTCCAATTTTTCTAAACATTTTCTATTCTTTTATTTTTGCTAATTTCTTTAAGTTATTATACGATTTTATTGTAATTATTTTTATTTGTAATTTTGTTTATAATATGCCAATAGTTTACAGTTAGCGTTAGTCCTATATAAATTTCTGTTCAATTCTTTAATTTAATATTTTTCTTTATTTTTTTTTCTTTGTAAAATTACATTCTTTTAAAATATAAATGTGGCCACACTTTTCAGTTATTGCTTTTATTTTATAAACAGTAATTATAATAGTATCAGTTTAAAATTAAGTATTCTGTTCTGCCGAGCCATCCGTATGACCTTGAGCGCCGCCACAAGCGAGAGATAGAGTGACGTCATGCGCGGCTTGCAAAAATTGATGACGTCACATCAATATTTCTTGTAACTTTAGCATTTTTTTAAACCCCCTATCAGTGCAAAAAAGCGGCTAAAATTTGGTATACGTCAACTACTGAAGGTTCTGAATAAATGATAAAAATTTCAAGGGATGTTTCGGACTGACAAGCCTAACCATTCCCTTGTTAGTTAATTTTCATTTGATAAGAGACAATAATAAATTTTAAACCATATATATGTGTATATATTTAAACAATTATCTTAGTGAACTGTTTTTTGATCTTTAAAACATATTTAATATATATAAACATATAAACATGTTTATTCAAAATAAGAATTGTGTTAGTTAATTGCATCACTATATGTTGCTTTAGTATTTATAATTCTTGTGGTATTGATCGTTGAATAGTTATTCTTTAGTAGTGTACATTATTCAGAAATACAATTTGATGTAATTTCTTAATATATATGAACTAATAGTTACATGTTTACAAAGTCATTAGAGGTTATTGAATCTGGTGTTACAATTAAAGAAAGAAAACTTAAGCAATTTGTTTGTAAAAACATTTATTTTCATTAATTAACAGAATAAATACATGTAATCTTAATTTGTTATTGTATTTATTTAAGGATAAACTTTATAGTTAAGTTTACATAGATTGACACTTGATACTATTATTTTAGAAATACTTATCACAATTAAACATTCTGTTGAATTACTATTACTGGAATTTCTTTATTATATCACAGTATAGAGAAAAACTTGTAACAGGATTATATTCTCAATATAGTCATTTTAACAACAATATCTTATCACTATACACGGTGGGGCAATTTCCCATACAGTTTTCCCATTCTCTTTTTTAACTTCTAAAATCTTACGACTAAAGTTTAAAAATTATAATTAATTTCTTTTCTTACATTTTTTTATTCTTTTATTACATTTATATTATTTTTAAAAAAATGTTTTTTTTTTTAAAAGAAAAGATTTGTAAATAGTCGAGCATATTATTAATTAAACAAAGTTACCAGTTACGAAAAGCATCTTCTTAAATAAAACACTAATAATTTGATACAATTTGTAATATTCTCAATAAGTTCCATCAATTAAAATTAAACCTGGCAAATTAACAGGAATAGTTGAAATATATTTCCAATTATTCGGAGGTATAAAAATAAAAGCTTTGTTATTACATAGAATTAGAAATTCCAGTGTCTCTGGTTTCTGAGTGCTGATGATTTTGGTCATTGAAGTTGGTAGACTAGAAGGTACAGTGTATGTATCCCAAGATGTATTTACTGAATCAAAACAATGAATATCTGCAGAATTACTACTTACTAGGAATATCTTTCCATTGCTGTTGGTTGCAGATATGAAATTGTCACCTTTACAATGTTCAGGCAAAACCTCTCCCTCACTCCATTGTTCTTTTTCTGGATTATACAATATTAGATTTGTAGTTCCAATTAAACAAAGACATCCATTAATAGAAGTCTTTAGAAGAAAACGATATTTACAGGGAATTCTATCAATTGGTTCCCAAAACTGTGTCCTTAGATTATATCTCTCACAAGAATTTAATTGTTGATGACTATCATCGTAACCTCCAAAAACATAAATGAAATTATTAAGCTTTACAGATACCGGCCACTTCCTACTACTTATCATTGATTTTATTTCAAAGAAATCTTTTTTCACTAAATCCAACTTATAACATTTATTAGTTGCCACATTCCGTTCTAAACCACCAAAAAAAAAGATACATTTATCAAAACTACAAATAGAAGAATCTTTTGTTTTAGAGAAAGAATTCAACAGAAGCTCATCCTTCACTGGTTCCCAACTGTAAGTATCAGTTTTAAATTCAGTTAAATTATTCCACAGTAAGTGATCATAAGCTAAAATACGTTTCACATCAACTGGAATCCTCGATTTTGAAAGAGAGAGATTCACTTTCTCCTACTTTTGTTGTAAAATTATTTGACAATTACTTCTCGGATTCATTTTCGAATCAATGAGAGGCTTCTTTTCCAGCAATGGATTCATTTCAATGAAAAAGTTACATTTATTTCCAGTTTTCCTAATTCTTTCTTTTGAAATCTTACATTCTCTATTTTTATGTTGTAATTCCTTGTGTAGTAGTTTATTACAATGCTTATTAAAAAATGAATTATCTTGTAGCATAGGCTCATCCAGGAGTTTTAATAACAATGCATCACTAAGACCATCAAAGTCAATTGTTGTTAGAAGATCAGTGATTCTATGACATCTTGTTGACTGATCATGTTTCACCCACAAAAGAATAGAAGAAATTAATTCTTCCTGATTTACAGGATTAGAAACAGGACAGTTCAAAAGAGTATTTAGTTGTTCAAATCTAAGATTAAGAAAACTCTCTGTTGTTTTCAGAGTCTTTATATTCTTGTGTAAATTTTCCAGATATATTTGTTGAATTAGTTCACTGTTCAATTGTTCTATTGTGTTCCATTGAGAAAGAAATTGTTGAGTGCCTAGAAGATGTTCTAAACAGTAAATGTACATCAAAGGAATCTGCAATCTTATAAAAGCCTCTAGTAAGTCTTTGAGGAATGGTTGACTTTGATTTCTTAGATGAATACGTCCTTGGTAACTGTACCTCAAAACAGTGTCCAGTGTTTTGGAATTGATGAAATCCATTTGTAATGATGTTGTCTGTGAATTTCTCGTGAAATATTCTTTGAAATAAGGACTGGCAGCTGAGAGAATGACTTTGTGAACCAAGAATTCTTTATCTTCACAGATCAATTGAAAGTCTGTTAAAAATAACTCGTCTTTCATTAAGTTGGTTTGAAACATCAAGTTCTTAAAGGATTTCTGCTGGATTTGATGTCTTCTTTTTCTCGTCAATCTAAAGAAGGAAAGAAAATAGTACATTAATGAAAAAAAATATTACAGATTAAATTTCACTAAAGAAAATCTTTTTTGTAACTTTTAAATAGTATTAATAACTAATCTAATGATCAATGGATGAACATCAGATAATGAAAAGAATTGCAAAAATGATTTAAACGCATTTTCTTTTTCTAATTGCAATGAGAAGGTATTTTATCATTGTGGCTTTATATATTCAATGCTACCTAATTATTGAAAGTAAGTTTTGAATAAGAAAGAATATTGTTTTGTTTATTCAATTTAGTTTTGTTTTATTCTATTAAGGATAAGAAATCACTATCGATTTCGGTTGGACTTCCCTACCTATCACCCGGCTGCAAATATGGTTACACCTCGTTTAACTTTACATGTTTATTGGTTCGGAGTCATACTATTGCCTGCAAGTTTGAAATTTATAGTAAATTCTTTACCTGATGAAGTTTGGGAAGTTCAATCCTTAATCTATTGAGATTTTTTTAATGTGTTTTCTTATTTTTTTTTTCTCAGTCATGTGTTTTGACAGAACACATTCAATCCAAATATTCATGATGTAGGCTACATTAAATTTTTATGCAATACTGAAGCCATCTTAGGTCAAAGGAGAACTCAAAACTTCATTCATCGATTAGAAACTGACAACTCTACAGACAGTAATTGTTT
>JAFIDM010056647.1:30685-56244 GCA_023159025.1 Thereuonema tuberculata | reverse complement strand
TGCTTATTTTGTGTTTTTTTCTTAGTTTCTTTCATTTCAAACAGAAAGGTTGCTATTTAGAAGAATAACCAAAACATAGTATTTAACATATTGCCAACTATATTAGCACAGAAAGAAATCAACAAAAATTACATATAAATATGCGATACCACGACGTACGTTTCAGAATCCCGATCTAGATTCTATTTTCAAGTAAACAAAAGAAAAAGAAAAATAAAGTACCTGGATTAAGGCCTAAAATAGCGATGTTTCCAATCTACAACCTAGCGGCCAGATTCTTCTTCTTCTTCACGTGCCATCTCCATCCTGGAGGTCGGCGACCATGGCTCTAAAATTTTCTCTATCTCTTGCTATTCTGGAGTATTCCTGGTAATTCCTGCCAGTCCATTCTCTGATGTTGTCAAACCAATTCTTTCTCGGTCTTCCTCTGGGTCTTTTCCCATCCAACTTTCCCTCCAGCATCAACCTCTGTAGATCATCTTGTCTCATCAGGTGACCGAAGTATTTTATTTTTCTTTCCCTTATGGTCTTAATCAAGGATCTCTCGTATTCAGCCAATCTCAATACCTTCTCATTACTCATTCTTCTAATCCAAGGAATTTTAAACATTCTTCTCAAAATCCACATCTGAAATCTCTTCAATTTTCCATCTGTCTCTCTTCTGAGGGTCCTGGTCTCAGATCCATAAAGGAGTGTTGTCCATATATAACATTTCATCACTTTTTTTTCTTAAATTAATGGAGATATCTCTTGATGTCAGAGTAGCTCTCATATCCATAAAAGTCTTTCTAGCTATTTCAATTCTCCTTTTAATTTCTCTACTGCTGGTCCCATCCTCTGTGAAAAGCTGTCCTAAGTAAATGAAGGAGTCAACCTGTTCTCGTCTTTTATTGTTTATCCGTATGTCTATCCTTGTCATCTCATTTCCTCTTTTAATTACCATACATTTTGTCTTCTTATAATTAATCTGTAGACCAAGTTCTGCACTTCTTCTTTCTACCTTGTTAACCAACAGCTGTAAATTATTCTCAGAATCTGCCAGAAGTACAGTATCGTCTGCGTATCTCAAGTTGTTGAGGTTCCTTCCTCCCATTTTGATTCCTCCAAATTGATTTAGGTCTCTAAAAATCTGTTCACTATATATATTATACAGAAGTGGGGAGAGAACTCAACCTTGTCTTACTCCCTTTTTAATTTCAAAGGGATCTGTTTCTTCTCTACCGATTCTCACTGCTGCTAATTGGTTCCAGTAGGAGTTTATAATGATTCTTAAGTCGTTTCCATCAATTCCTATACCCTGTAAGCATTGAATTAAACGGTTATGGTCAATTGAGTCAAATGCTTTGGCATAATCAACAAAGCACAAGTAGATCTTCTTTCCCAAATCTAAGTTTCTCTCACAAACCATCCTTAGGTTGAAGATACTTTCTCGTGTGCCCTTATCTTTCTGAAATCCTGATTGAGTATCCTCTATTTCAGCTGTTAATTTTTCCCTTATTCTTTCTTGTATTATTCTCATTAGTATTTTTGTTAGGTGACTCATTAAGCTGATCAACCTATATTCCGAGCACTCTACGGTTTTGGGTTTTTTTGGTAAAGGTATGAAGATTGATGTTCTCCAATCATTTGGGAGATATCCTGTATCATATATGTTGTTAATGAGTGTTTTGATATATTTCATTGTATCTTCACTCAGATCTCTCAAAAGTTCTGTCTGTATGTGTTCTGGACCTGGTGATTTTCCATTTTTCATCATTCTGATTGCATGTATAATTTCTTCTATAGTGATCGGTTCTCCATTATCGTCTTCAGCATTGGGTCTGTCTTCTCGGCTTGCATTGAATAAGTCTTGTGTATATTCCTTCCATCTCTCCTTTATGTCAGGGATTTCTAATAGTATCTTTCCCCCCTGATCTCTAATGCAATTGTGGCTGTTTAATTTTCCTTTTCCATAGTGCTAAGTCTTTGGCCTTCCTATGTAACTCTTTGGAATTATTTCTTTTCTCTAAATCCTCAATTTCTCTGCATTGTCCATTGAGCCATAGATCTTTTGCCTTTCTACATTCTCTTCTGATATTATCGTCAATTTCTGCATATCCTGGGTCCCTTTTTCCTTTCCCTTTTCTCTCCGACATTAGTGCTAAGATTTCGTCTGTCATCCACGGCATTTTCTTGGTGTGGGTTATTTTTGGGATGAGATCTTCCATTGTCTCACCCAGCGCTGACTTAACAATGTTCCATTTGTATTCTATTGTTTTCTGATGGTCCTCTTGGTCATGAGTACTCTGTTTTTCTGCAGTTTGTATTTTATTTTCCACCTCCACTTTAGAGAGTCTTCTTAGATCATCATTTTTTAAGGCTGTGATGTCAGCCTTTTTCCTATTTATTATTTTATTGATTTTCTTTAATCTTATTTTTGCCTTTATGACAACAGGATTATGATCGGAATTAATATCTGCACCAGGGTACGTTTTTGCAGTTATAACACAGTCTTTATATCTTTCTCTTATCATTACATAATCTATTTGATTTCTTGTAGAATCGTCTGGGTTTCTCCATGTGTATAATCTCCTATTACGGTGTTCAAAGAACGTATTCATAATGCTCAGTCTGTTCGAAATACAGAATTCTATCAATCTTTCTCCTCGATCATTTCGTATTCCCAGTCCGTATTCACCGGTCGTAGATCCCTCTCTTCCCTTTCCAACCTTCGCATTCATATCTCCCATTACCACAGGGATTTCATTTGGCTTACTCTGCTCAATTGCCGATTGTAGCTTTTGCTAATAATCCTCTATGTCATCATCATTACATGATGAAGTAGGAGCATATGTTTGTATGATTGTTATATTTTCAGGTTGGGCTGTAATTTTAATAAGGAGATTTCTTTGATCAATTGGCCAGTATCCCTTTACACTTTTAAATATATCTTTCCGGATTAGTATACCCACACCGTGTTCGTGTTTAGCACCTCCAGAGTATATGAAAGTATAATCCTCTCTCTCTATCTTCCCCGCGTCAGGCCATCTAACTTCGCTGACCCCCAGGATGTCTATATTCATGTGCTTTGCTTCTTGGATGAGATTATCCAATTTCCCCACAGTTGGCACGGTGTTCTTACATTCCAAGTCGTGATTTTTAAGATCTTATTCCTTGTTTTCATACGAGCTCTATCTGTTATCAAACTTGCGATTTAATTTGATATCTTCATACACTGTTGGAACAGCAGCTGTATTACTCAGAGTTTCAGAGTCTTCTTCCCTGTATGCAGGGGCCCATATTCAGGAGTATAGCTTGAGATTTTGTGATTTTATAGGGAAGTTTCCGTGGTAAGGCCCCAATCGTTTCCACGTTTGCAATAGCGGCCAGATTAGAAAACATAATAAATGTAAAGACGCTATAATACAGGACTATAGACCATATTCAAGCACATTTTTAGTGGACAGGTCCTGATTGTAACTTTGAACCGTTCTAATGACACATGATTCGTAGAATTCTCATAGGTATCTCAATTTACGTTTACCAAAAACAATCACATTTTCAAAATTTAACTGATGTCCCGTGCTTTTACAGTGTTTTACGGTGCTGTAGTTTTCATTATTGCTTTTGACTGCTCCGACGTGTTCGTTCACTCGTACACCTAACTCACGTTTAGAATTTCCTACGTAAATGCAATCTTTGGCTTCACCATCGTGTGATAAACATTTGATACCATAGATAGTACCCCGCAATTTCAATTTGTCTCATTAGAGCATTTGTCACTTTTTTTATTTAAAAAAGAACCTATTGTGTTAAAAGGCTTGCAGACTATGCCAATACCCGTATTAGCTAAAACCGGTCTAATTCTTTGCAAAATAGCCTCATCATATTTGAGAGTTACGAAGCTGCGTAAAATGTTCTTACTTTTAATGCTCTTATTGTCCACAATAGGCATTACACTTCTTTTACGAAACTTGTTTTTGTAGAAAAAACGAAAACAACTCTGCACAAAACAGTCCGGGAAGCAATTCTCCTTAAATATCTGTCTAATAGTATTAAGCTCTTTACTTAGTGTAGCACTATTAGAGCAAACCTTGTGTGCCCTGTCAATGGCCATATAAACCGAATTCCTTTTATATGTAAGTGGGACTGTGCTTAAGAAATTTATAGTGATGAAAGCATCAGTTTTTTTGCGAAATACTGATGTTACAAAAGAATCATCTTGTTTACTAATAAGAACATCAAGGTATGGGATTTTACCTTCTTCCTCCTTTTCCATTGTATATTGTATATCAGGGCAAATACTATTAACATCAACAAGAATAATATCAATGTAATGATTATTTACAATAAGCAGCGCATCATCAACATATCTACAGAAGAAATGAACGTTATGATAAATATTATCAATTGACATACGTTTAGATTCTATAAAGTTTAAAACTGTTTCAGCGAGAACTGCTGATGATGGCAGACCCATAAAAGCACCAGAGGTTTGTAAGTAAAACTTGTTATTAAATGTAAAATACTGCAAATGAAATAAGTTAATAAGATGGCGTAATTTACTTATGTTCACATTTGTTCTTAGAATGTGTTCATCATTACTTTCATAGACAAATTGGATAGCCTGGTTAATCAGCAACGGTGTAAGGGATGTATATAAGTTGATATTATCAAGTGAAATAAGGCTAGTATTTGGAATCCCCTTATTGGTTTTGAAATGATCAACAACTGGATCTCTATTGCAAATTGAAAACTTAGATTGATAGTCTAGGACTTTAATCATTTTCTCTACCTGTTCAGAGATAAGAGTGATGGTCTTACCTCTACAGTTGATGATCGGCCTAACTTTGTATAGACCTCCTTCCTTCATTTTATGTATTTTTGGTAGACCCTTGAAGTCCGGAACAGTCTTATTCGCGTCGAAACATTTAATTGCTGTAGTGTCATTGAGCAACCCCCAATTATGAGCTTTTTTAATTTTGCAGTCAATATCATTGAGGATATGTAATTCACATACTCCCAACTTTTTTTTTATTTATTTTTTTATTTTATTCATCAAAATATTACATTACAGTCCTACTAGGTTAATTGACCTGTGTTGTAGGTGCTGTGAGTTAAAATGATATCAGAAACAAAAATGGTCCTATATACATTTAGAGTAAACATAATATTCCATTAATTTTACAAATAAAATAAGAATAATATTAAGCAATATTTCAAAATTTGAAAATAAAAGTTATATATAAACTTTTATGATATCTTATAAATGCATAACTTATGAGTACATAATAAATGTAAAGTAAAGTACATAATGTATACAAAATTAATTCTTTTTTTTTTTTTTTTTTCAAAATTAGTCGACCCAAATAATTTTACCAGATATTATATCTCTATATATTATTTTTTTTAAGATAGATATCTTTTCAATTTTTTTCATATCAATTGAAAATTGGTCGAATATTTTATTAATAAGTCTGTTTTTAATTCGTAATCCGAAGTTATTTCTTGGATTATCAAAGACTTGTTTAGTATATATTATATTACTTCTTGTTGTATAGATATTTTCTTCCTGCATGTTATAACAAATTATATAATATTTTTGAGTAATTAAATTAAAAATAACTCTTTGTTGAGGAAATAATATTTTATTATTTATTAAAATTCGATTTTGTTGTTCAATTTGCAGTTTATTAAAGTTAGGAAAAATGAAATTTATTATTTTTTTCAAGATTCTGTTTATATTTTTCATTTCATTTTTATTTATATAGATCCAATTATCTATACCGTAATTTATTATTGAGTCAATATATGATTTGAATAATATAATTTTTGTTTTTTTAGAAAAGATGTCTTTAATATGATAAAACATATATAAAAAGTAATTTAACCGTTTTAATATATGAATATAATGAGTATGTCATGTATATTTATCATTTATATATAGACCTAGATATTTATAATTATTTATTATTTCTATACTTTCACAGTTACAGGTGTTCATATCTACTGGTTGGTTGTGTATGCAGTGGAATTCATGATATTTTATTTTTGGTATAATATTGATTTTTTTGTTCTTTGAAGTAATTATCATATATTTTGTTTTATTTTTATTAATGGCTAATTTATAGTCATGTGTCCATTTAATTATATTAATAAAGTCATTTTGTATTTGTTCTTGTGCTATAGAAAAGTTTTTATTTGAGTTTATTAATAACAAGTCATCTGCATAAGCAAAGATATTTGAATTTGTTGAATTTTTTGAAAATTGTATTAATATATATTATAAATAATATTGGACCTAATGTAGATCCTTGTGGTACGCCTTTTTTTAAATTATATATTTTACTTATTTTATTTTGAATTTTAACTTTGAATTTTCTTTTTTTTAAATAATTTGTTAGTATGTTAAGCATTGGGCCTCTTATACCAATATTATTTAGTTCTTGTAGTAATATGCTGTGATCACAACTATCAAATGCTTTTTGCAAGTCTATATATATAATTAGAATGAAATTACTTTGATTTAAGCTTTTATTGATAATTTCATTTAAATCTTGTAATAATAAAGTTGTACTTTTATTTTTTTGATATGCATATTGATTTTTATGTATTAACTGATATTTTGCAATAAAATTATAGACTGTGTTAAAAATGTAGGTTTCTGTAATTTTTGATAAATTTGAGAGTAATGAGATTGGTCTATAATTTGTTATATTCAGATAATTTCCATTTTTAAAAATAGGAATTAATTTGGCTATTTTCCATTTATCTGGATATATATCTTTTATAATAATATTATTTATTAATAAAGTCATAAAATCTGCTATATTAAGATGGAATTTTTTAATATCCTCTACAATAGCATTATC
Organism: Thereuonema tuberculata; assembly: GCA_023159025.1. Taxonomy (NCBI): domain Eukaryota; kingdom Metazoa; phylum Arthropoda; class Chilopoda; order Scutigeromorpha; family Scutigeridae; genus Thereuonema; species Thereuonema tuberculata. Next base: position 49,393 of record JAFIDM010056647.1, on the reverse strand, counting down.
TAATCCAACAGAGTTTTTATTTTTCATATTTTTGATTATTTCAGTGATTTCAGTTATTGTAGGAGGAAACACAACTATTGAATTGGGAGACTGGATATTATTTGTTTTTAAGAGAGTATTATTACAATTACAGATTTCCACTTTATCAATGTTTGTGAAGTATACACCCATTTCAGTAAGAGTAGTTTGTAATCCTTTTCTTTGTATAAGTTTTTCTAAATTATTATTTATGGCTGTGTCCTTTTTGTTTATAACAGAGTTTATTATATTCCAATAGTTTTTTTCCATTTTTAATGTTTTCATTTAGTATATTGTGATAGTAGTTTTTTTTAATTTTCCTTATATAACTATTTAACCAATTTCTTTTAATTTTATATTCATCCAAATATTTTTTATTTGTTTTATTGTTTTTATATCTTTGAAATAGTTTATCTTTTTCTCTAATATGATTAAGTAAATTGTCAGTCATCCAAGCTTTTTTATATATATTTCTATATGTCTTTGATTAGCGTAAAATATTTGTTGTAGAATTATCATTAAATTCTTGTAGATGTCTATTATTTTTTTTTGATTGATGGATACATTTCATTAGCATGTTTATCATTTTATTTGGATTATTTATATTATATGTTACTACCTTATTAGTAATTTCATGTAATTTATCAAAAAAATATACTTCCTTTTTTATGTTTTTAGATTTGTTATATACATTCATTTTAGATTTTTTTAATGAGTCCGATTTGAGATACATGAGCTGCATCATGATCATGTAATGATCAGATATGTCATTGTGAATAACGTTTCCAATAATATTAGATTTAGGTGCTTTTGCAAAGCAATGATCTATGCATGTTTTAGAATGTGATACATTAGTTTTTATGTCCCTGGTAACTGCATAAATAAAATTTCTTAGACCAAGATTATTATATATTTCTATATATTTTAGTATTGTTAAGTTATTTTTATTATTTAATAGATTGATATTAATATCACCTATTGATAACAATGGGTGGTTGTCTTGAACTTTCTTATTAAGTTCTTGCATTATTTCATTTAATTCAATGATAAAGTCATTTATATTACCATTGGGTGGTCTATAGATTGCTAATATTGTTGCTTCAACTTCTTTATTTTGAGATAAGTTTTTAGTCTTTTTCTTTATATTACAAATTATGTTTTCAAAGGATTTTGATTCAAAATTCCAATTGAATTTTGAATCAAAATTTAATGATAACCTTTTTGATTATCATTAAAGTTTTCACACATTTTGATGTAATCATTCATATTTAAAATCACAGTAGCACCACCTTTGTCTGCTTGTGAAAGATGACATTCTTGTTATGTTTTTGAAGTAGAGTCAATTCCTCGAGTTGCCGTTCATTCAGAGAACATGCTGACCTTTTTTTATATCTTATGCCCGCTAATAATCTACCCAATTCCTTTCTAACTTTAGATCTTTCTTTGTGATCCGAGATAAACATTACTTTAGATTCCATGTTGGTGAGGAGATCAATTCGATTAATTGTTACATTTCCAATGCTGAATTTGAGACCTTTATTAAGAATGTCCTCTTGTACCGGAGTAAGATGGATGTTACTGTCATTAATCACCCTTACTCTGGTGTTATCAACCATAGTGGATGTGGAAGACTCTACCTTCATCCTACCCAACTTGAAGCACTGTCTTTTAGTGATAGCCGTTCCAGCCCTTAAAGCCGCCTTAGCTCCATCAGTCAAAACATGCAAATAATCTACATGGCTCAGTTGATTAGCAATGCGTTGGGAAGTACTCCTCAACTGACAAACGATTTTACACTTTCTTTGATGCGCTACGGTGATCCTTTCACTTACCAACAATCTTTGAATCTTGTCTTTAAAAAACAAGATCTTCATATTTGCTGATGGGACGTGTACCCGACATCCAGGTGGAACAAGCGCTTCCTTCCTACAGATATTATTGTAAGTTGCTGCAGCTGTAGCCGCCTCCAGGCGTTTATTAAGCGTGAGAAAAAGTCTAATATCCTTCTTCACTGACATCAGTTAAATTCTGAAAATGTGATTGTTTTTGGTAAACGTAAATTGAGATACCTAAGAGAATTCTACGAATCATGTGTCATTAGAACGAAGTTACAATCAGGACCTGTCTACTAAAAATGTGCTTGAATATGGTCTATAGTCCTGTATTATAGCGTCTTTACGTTTATTATGTTTTTCAATCTGGCCGCTAGGTTGTAGATTGGAAACATCGCTATTTTAGGCCTTAATCCAGGTAGTTTATTTTTCTTTTTCTTTTGTTTACTTGAAAATAGAATCTAGATCGGGATTCTGAAACGTACGTCGTGGTATCGTATATTTATATGTAATTTTTGTTGATTTCTTTCTGTGCTAATATAGTTGGCAATGTGTTAATTTTAATATAGCACGTTAATATTTAACCTTGATTTAAAACGCAGTATTTCTTTAGAATCTTAGTGAAAACGAATGATTTCTTAAAGAGATGCTTATTTTGTGTTGCTATTTAGAAGACTAAACAAAACGCAGTATTTCTGTAGAATCCCAACATGGCGTTTAGACGGAATCGATTGAAGCTTTTAGCATTTGGCAATTACCGTCATACCTATGTTTTATTTACGATGTATCGAATAACCGAGAGAATGTTTTTAATTAATTGAAACAGGAATTTTTTTTTTCAATTTTCTGTATTTCCTTGTTTTCAGTTTCGATGTTTTTTGTGAAATCTCGATCAACGAGGGTTTGGTTGTAATGTTGCTTTTTCTGGAAGTATTCAGGAAAACATCTATTTCTCTGTTCGTGAAAATCATTCAAATCGTGAATTTTATAATAAGCAATGTCGAATAAACAGATACAAAACTCAGGTAATTTGGAAATACTGGTAGAATGCTTCGCGAACATCTATCTTAGCATATCTGCACACACATTCCAAGAAAGATATATATCTGAATGGACGACAACTGTCTTGTTGGTCGTAATCCCGTTCCATTAATAAAAATATTATTTAATATCAAAGGGAAAATTCTCGATTTATAATCGAGTCTTGTATGATTATTAGTTTTGAAGTAATTAAAAAATACCATGAAAATAAATGATATAGTCTTATCTCGTTTTATGCCATATTTTTCGACTTATGTAATTTTTAACTTTACATCATTTTTTTTGCTAACAATAAAAAAAGTACAGTTGACTAACGTCAATTCCTGCAACTTTACGTTACGTCAATCAGACGTAAAATTCACTGAGCTAATTTTGATTTATGTCCTGGAACCGGATACGGCACCATTTCGAGTTGTAGCGCTCTCATTAGTCCGGTCCTGCCCAGCATATCCTGCTCAGTGTAAAAGGACAATACACAAAACGGACAAACGAACAAGACAATGACCCCTCATTTTAAGAAAACATCCAAAAACCAAACAAGAATAAAAGGGAAGAACAATCAATCCACGCTAGCATTAAGCTTAGCTGATTAAGGATTAATTCATGAGAGTGTTGCAACTCGAAACTGTGCCGTATCCGGTTCCCAACACATAAATCAAAATTAGCTCAGTGAATATTTGTTTGTTTGTTTGATTGTCTTTCCTAGTTATGTGCGTTTCTTGTTTTCTTTTAATTAATAATAACTTGTCAGTCAAATAAATTTGATTAGATACTAACTTTTTAAATGAGCTAGGTAGGCTGGGCAGGGCCGCACTGATGAGAGTGTAGCAACTCGAAACGGTGCCATATCTGGTTCCCAGCACATAAACCAAAATTAGCTCAGTGAATTTGTCTTTGTTTGTTTGTTGTTGTTTTTTCCTAGTTATGCGAGTTTCTTATTTTCTTTTAAGTATTTTTTAAAATATTCTATTCAAAAAACAAAATAAAATATGAAGAACTAAAAAGATTATAAATTAATTGAAATAAAAGATTTATCATTGTCAACCACAACAGTTATCCTAAGCAAAATTAAGATTTAAATATTACAATATGTAATTATAAATAATAATATGGTTACCGGTTGATTTGACAACCCACCCGTCCAGAGAATCGATTCATTCAACTGTGCATCCCTATGAGAAGTTGAACAGTCTAAATCGAGGCAGCCTTCTGCGTTATATGGGGCTGCAGAGCCTTGGTGAGGCAGTTGGTGTGTAGCAGACAGCCACGAGAAGGTCTCCGGTCCGGAGAAAAGCAGTTCGTTCTGGGGCAGGAGCCCAGGAAAGAAGCAGCTGAGTTGGTTTGGTGGCTCAAAGCCACGAGGAGTTTCCAGTCGGAGATTGCAGTTAGTTAGCGGGCCGAGTATCACGAGTGGTTTCCAGCCGCTGATTCCAGAGACGTTCGTACTTTAAGGGACGACTTCGGGAGAAGACATCTTAAGCCGTTGCCGACGATTCAATTGCTGCAGAAGTAAGAGGCATTCGTACTTCAAGGAGCGACTATGTGAGAAGATATCCATAGCCGTTACCGCCGAACCTGTTGCTGCAGAATCCATAGACATACGTTCTTCAAGGAGCGACTACCGGAAGAAACTTCGGAGAAGTTACGTTTTGCTGTTGAAGCTCTGTTGAATGCTGTGGAATACCGATTGAACACAGTTCAGCATTCATTGACTTTAGTATTTGCACTTCTGCAATTAGTTCAATAAAGTTTGAAGTTAATGATTAGCTTAATAAAGATTCACGCAGGTAAAGAATTACTCTCGCCTACCGTATTTTAGATCAAACCCCTCCCCCAGGCCATCGCAGTTCAGTGGATCGACATCCCATTGCCACAAATACCGGTGGCAATATCTGCATTGAAGTTTTTAAAATCTTTTATTTTAAAAACAAAGACAAAAAGTGTAAGTAATCAAAAGCTGATGATATTGATTGAAATATAAGAGTTGACATTGTGAATCACATTAATTCTTTTAAGCAAGTTTAAGGTTTAAAATATTAAAAAATGAAAATATTAATTTTATTATTTGTCATTGGAGTTTTTAACAGTTAATCATTGGTAAAATATGAAAAGGTAAAAAACAATAAAACACAGAGTAACTGTGTCGTTACAATGTTTACTATTGTAAACATTACTATTCTTCCTTGTAACTCTTCCCCACTTTATTTTCTCTTCTAATCTCCGAGGGTTATTTCTTCCCAAATATTCCCCGTATTCTATGCCATCAAATCTTACTCCAGAAAACTAAAACTAAAGAGACACTATACATCTAATGAAAGGGAAATAGAAGCTTATTTTAGAAGAAAGTAAATTCAAGAATAGATATATTTAGGATTTGTTCAAAGTAATTCTTGGATGTTTTTATATCTGTTGTTGACACATTATCTACATCCATAGAGTTTTATTTCTACTTTGATCACTGTGGTAATTTCATATATAATGGGGGTTGTACTTGTTCATAGTACTAATATCCAAAACAATCTTACTACAATTGCATGTAGTATTGTTTTCTAAATTTTACGAAAGTATTTTCCATTAATTTAAAATATTTTCTATTCCTTTAATTTTTGTTAATTTCTTTAAGTAATATTCGATTTATTGCCGTTATTTTTATTTGTAGTATGTTTTTAAAATGCCAATAATTTAGAGTTAGCATTAAATAAATATTTTGCTCTATTTTGTTAATGGTAATATCTTTTTTTCTGTAAAGAAATCACTTTCTTTTCAAGTACAAATGTGGACACACTTTTCAGTTATTGCTTTTATTTTATAACTTAAGTATTTTGCTCTGCAGCTCCTTCTGTTTTGTCTTTAGGCATTGCCGGGCAGTCGGAGATAGGATGACGTCAAGCGTGGCTCTCAAAAAGTGATGACGTCATTTTTTTTTTTTAAACTTAGCTTTTTTTTTTAACATCCTTCCAGTGCATATCTTCAGCTAAAAATACCAGATACAATAACTACTTGAGTTCCTGAATGAATTATAAGAATTTCAAGTTAGGGTTCGACCTGTCATACTTAACCATACCCTTGTCTTCTTCTCTTTCAATTTCTCGAAATTTTTCTAAAAACGAATTTGGTCTCTGTGATTTTTCAGTTATTCAAACATGAGTCCAAAAGACTTGTCCATAACTTGATTGAAACATTGTTTTTGAATGTTTCTCTTGATTGAATAATGGCTTGTAAACCGTTTTCCAGAAATCTTCTGAACGAATTTTTTTGTATGTTAAAATGAAAATGTAAATCATGACATTTTTTAAATGTTCTTCTCAATTTTATTCGACCCTGAGAAGCTCGTCGCCTAATTGGGAGAAATTTGTCCAATCGGCCTAAGACTAACCTTTGTCACAATAGTAGGTTTATAATTTGCTTTTGTTTGTATATCGTGAGCTAAATGTTTCTGTTTATTACTACCTTTTCAATTATAATCATTAACATTATATCGAGTTGTAGTAAGAATATTGTAGTTGATCGTCAATAAAATATAAAAATAATGCCAAGAAGCGATATGGGAGTAATAGTTGGCCGTGATAATTCATTTCGAATTAATTCCAAATATTATACATTTCGAGCATTCAAAATCATTGAAAAACAAATTAAATAAGAAAAAAAATAAAAAATTTAATGAATTTGCAACAAAAATCTTACGTACTCGTAGATTCAGTTCTTGTTCTGTCATTTTCTGTGAAATTCATTAAAGGAGATCAAATGACTCTAAGCAGAAATATTTTAGTTGAATGAACAGATCATTTTTAATGATGGACATTCCACTTTGAATTGGAAAGTCACAGATTCTCTACTTTACTTCATTCTGGCTGTATCACGTAATGGATTTTCAATGTTTTCTCCATATTAATAAAAAAGGCCTCTTGGATTTACTTTCCAATATAAAGAAGCAATCCTATATTAAGTCGCCGGTCGCCGATCATTGATAATTTGGAATTATATAAAGATCAATTTAACGTGTATTAATATATTCACGGTTTAAAACGATCAGGCGACCTGTTTCACTGAGCTCTTAATGCTTACTTTCATCAGGCTAATGTTAATGTTGCAAAAAAAAATTCCTATTTGTAATAGAGTGATATCCCTCATGTGTGGATAAGGTGCCAACGATGAACACAGTGGCCGGGATCAATCATGATGGCAGAGAAATCCATTATGGACAGGAGCCATCCATTATTCTGTGCAGGTGGCCGGGTATCACAAGAGCGCTTTCAATTGTCTTTATATAGAAACAAAGTAATTAATGCTTTTAGACACTGTCAAAAGCAAAGCGGCCTCATAATAAGCACAATTTTAAAAACAAAATTTTATAAACAAAATTCTATAAGCAAAATTTTACCGGAACCGACCACTTTTGATCCCCAACTTCTGGTCAAGGAATAGTCGTAGATGTCTGATTATTTTGGACATGGTCACCTTCTTTTTGATGCTGAACACAATGGTGAAGGTTTCATTCTAATATATGTTACCGTTTGGCCACTACAGAGTGTGACATCCATCAAGCATAACAGCAAGAGATGTTCCCTAAATTTTACAGGCAATCTGTTTCAGAAGCAACCAATTTTAACCCCCCTCCCCAACTTCCGTCAGTGAGTGGTCCTAGAGGTCTGATTTTTAGGACGTGGTTACCTTTTTAATGCAGAACACAATGGTGAAGGTTTCATTCTAATATCTCTTACCATTTGGCCACTACAGAGTGTCACATCCAGCAAGCATACCACTTTTGATCCCCCAACTTCCTGTCATGGACTGGTCCTAGAGGTCTGATTTTTGGATATGGTGGTTATCTACTTTTTGATGCTGAACACAATGCTGAAGGTTTCATTCTAATATCTCTAACCGTTTGGTCACTACAGAGTGTGACATCCAGTAAGCATAAAAGCAAGAGCGGTCCCTATCTAAGAGCAGACTGTAACCTAGGGGCCGCTAAAAACGGAGGAATAAACAAATATAATAATGTATAACAGAAGTAAGGATAATAAGACAGATAAACATCTTAGAGTAAGACATTTTAGTAAAAGTTGCACTATTTTTTGTATAGAGATGTTCAGTATGATGTATTCTTGTTTAGAATAAGGAGTGATTATTAATGTCTTCTCCGGAATGTATGAATTTGTTTCTTCGGGTGAGATTGGTTGATTGCTGAAATCGATGCAATGCCTTGTGCATAGAATTTCCAAAGCTTAGAATAGTTCAGCAAAGGAATAAATAACTTACCTTTCTGATACAATTATCGGAAGGAATCCGGAACGGCGTTTCATCCTGCAAGAGACTTCAAGGAACTTTAAGGGACGTTCTGGAATCGACATTCAAGTCGATCCTGCAAGACCTGATTCGCCTTCCCCGATAAAAGACCTAGAAAGGCCGTTTATCTTAAGTGAAGGCCACCGTGTCCTTGTTTCTTATTTTGTTTTATTTACAAAATTTCCACCACATTAAATTTATTCCTTAGCTTTGAATAGGTATTGTCTCTTTTTTGGATTGCACATGAATGCTCCTTTAGCAATTTGTCATATACAACATTATTTCTGTTTTATACATTATTTTTGTTTTTTCATAATCTTTTTATCTCGATGCCCATTTGGATTTTTTTCTTTACTTTTCCTAACGTTTGTTTACTTTTCCTTATGTTAATGTATTTCAGTTTTTTTTTATTATTTTTATATTTTTAATTATTATGGATCGCCCTTAAATTTATGCTTTAACACAAAATTATATTCAGTTGTTTTATTTCTTATTTTCTCGATGTTTTGTTATTATTGTTATAAATAGTTTTTATAACCTTTTTAATTCGTCAATCTAATTACCGTATCTGTAAGAGTTTGGAATTAATCAAAACATCAAAGATATTGAGATGGACGATAATAATTTGCTTGTATTTGGTTGGATGATATTGCGCTCTTCACCTCCATATACGAAGAAACACTCATCCATCATATTATCCATTCTGTGTGTATAAACATTAACACAAAGGACCAAACACAAAAAAACAATAGAGATATAAAGAATAAATAATTTCAAGACCTGTTGCGAAGGTACACTTCCTTCTTCGTCAGATGATACTAAATAAAAAAAAAAAACATTAGTATCATCTGACGAAGAAGGAAGTGTACCTTCGCAACATGTCATGAAATTATTTATTCTTTATATCTCTATTGCTTTGGTGTGTTTGGTCCTTTGTTTTAATGATTACCTACCCGTGATATTAAGAACAGTTTGTTCACAAATGAGAACACAAAGCACATCAATATCATGATGCAACTTAATGAAGTACCTTATATAATAATATCTTATATAATAATAAAATGAAAATATTGGAATGCTAAATTGGTGATTAACACCAATTTTTCCTTAACAAATTGAAATTTTCATTAACAGGACAACATGTTTCAAACAAAACGTTTTGTCCCGTATTTCGTCTTCAAATCTTTTCTATTATAAAGTATATTATTAATCATCTTCCACGACAGCAGAAATAAATGTTAAAACTCTACATTTATTTCGAGAAAACACCAAATTTTCGAGGAGAAAATAAAACGCCTCCTCTTTTTCAGGCCTTTTACATGGATACAATATCAGGAAAAAATTAGTAGAAAAATCTGAAATTGCTAAGCATTGTAATGAAAAGAAACATGTTATTAATAAGGAAGTTAAAATTCTTTGCAATGAAAAGAATACTGAAATTAGAAAAATAATCGAAAGCTTATGTATAAGAACCACAAAAGGAAACAACTTAAATAGAAATGAAGGGATTAATATGGATGAAGGTATGGTAAAATTAGGTAGAGATTTAATTGATAAAGAATATTTCAATTCCAACAATAAAGTAATAATTAAAGATCTGGATTGTAAAAAACAATTGAGTTTTGATACAGAACTTGAGGATTATTGTGAAGTAGAACACGATATTCTATAATATTGTATTAATATTGTATTGTTCATATGATATTCATGGATATTGTAAGTTCTAATCTCGTAAATTCATAATATATTCTATTAATATTGTAGTGTTTATATGATATTCACGGATATTGTAAATTCAGAATCTCGTGACTTAATATTAATATTAGTATTTCTCTAAAAAAATTTATATTAAAAGATATTTATATTTTTGTTTTACTTGAAATTTTTTATAATCAATTACGTCACACATAAAAATCTTTTGAACATTTTTTTGCAGTTATTATTATTTCTTTATGCTCATATGTATCGTCCTTCCATCTTAATGTACTCATGTTTTAATAATACTAATGTTTCTTTTTTTATTTTCAGTAATCAATTATTAATTTATTGTTTTTTTGCTCAGTATTGCCAGCAATGCTTTATAATTAAAAATTATAAAGTAATTGGAATTTTTTTTTTGGTGGCACCTTTAAAATAATAATCTTATCCTAAAGAAATCTCAGATAGGAAAACATTCATAAATCAGAAAGAAAATGAATTAATTAGAGGTAAAGAAAATGATTTGATAAAGTGTTATTTGGAGTTTTACTTATTTAGAATTTCGAACCCATGATAAATTTTTTATATAAATTTTAAAAATCCATATAGGAACATAAGATTTAGACGAAATTGACAGGAAAATTTTTCTAAATATATTTACAATCGAATTTTATTTCTTTATTAATCTTATAACACAAAAAAGAATTTGGAAATATTAAAATAGCTCTATTCCAAGGGGGCGCTGGATGTATGGCTCCCAATATTTCAATGACCCAGATTTGAGATGTCTATTTCTCCGGAAAGATATCAGGTGTCATTCCATACGGAGTTGGGTGGATCTTATGGCCCATCTGAAGGATATTTTGAACTTGGAAAAATTACCGACCTCTCTAGGATCGGAGATTGAGCCCAGCTTCTTCATTCCGCAGTCAAGTGCATTACAACTTGGCTAATGGATCTACTGAAAACATTATACTGAAGGAAAAAAAATAAAAATTTCAGTCTTGGAGGTTCTGACGAATTTTTTTTGTAGTTCATGAATTTCCCTTTTACGTTATATCTGGGAGATATTTCTGGGATATATCTGGGATATATCTGGGGGATCACAGTTAGCTCTTATCATAAGATACTCAATATGATGTTACATAATAAGAGACAACTGAGATGCTATCTGCTATGCAACAACAAGGATCTGATTGCTTGCGGGTAATACTAGTTAATAATAATATGATTTTTAGCTATGTCTAGATAATGTACATTGACTCCTCAATTGAAAGTGGACACCTGTCGTAGTGGAACAACCCATTCGGGCTTTGATTTGAATATATTCGTTATAAAACAACATCATGTGTAGTTGGAGTCATTTGGTGTCTAACCACGTGTTGTGGAAAAACGCCACCATCAATGCAGCTGAGCAATTTTCAACGTGAAGTAGGCACAGACTGCCACAGTATTGTCCAAAGTGTGCGAGCCATAGAACTTGTGTAGTTTTTGAAGGTGGAGTAGGCAAAAATACTGGTTGTTCGCTATCAGAAACTTATGGAGAGCAGACCACGGCATGTGGATTCTGTGCTTAAGGCAAAAGGCCACAGTACACGCTGTTAGAAACGCTGTAAATAAAGCTTCTATTCCATATTACAGGTATCCACTTACAATATGATTCCTGCAGCTATATTTTCGACTGTCTTCATAGACATATGGACAAATAAAATATTAATGACGAATATTGAAATATGTATGTAGCAGCAAAAATGGAATAGAATTTTATGAAGCGATAAATTCTTCTTCTTCTTTTCTTCACTGTGGACATATTTTCTGCGAAAGTGACACCTATTTTACCGTAAGTACAGTTATGCAACTGTTCAACTTAAATGTATAAGTAAGGAAGAACCATAAGTAAGGAAAATATATTCATGAGTTTCTCGTTGATGGCACCTTTACTAATAAACATTAAATCCAAATATAAATATCCTAAATGCTTCCATTTTTTAAGACAGTTGATGGTTACTCTCGCGGGAGATGTTAGAGAAGAAAAGAACTTCATTGGTTTCTTGTATCCGTTAATCTACACTTTTGCCAGGTTTATTCCTCATCGAATTTATCTGATTTGTACTTACTGTGAGGAATATCCTTCTCATAGCCTAAAACAATTAGAACAAACATTATCATAAAAAGGAGACTATATCTCCTGCCGTTCTCTGATATCAAAATCATATTTCTATTTCAATAAATCTTCTTACGACTATAATACTTGAAATATCCTAATGTTATTAGGAATAAAATAAAGGATATTTCAAATATTTCTATTTCATTTCAAGCTGTTTTGAGAAATTTTTATCTGTAATAGAAACCAATCCATCAAATACGTTGCCATTCTTTATATTCTTTTAGGTGATACAAGTTTCAATTATATATCATAGTACTAGAAGGGCCTAAGTCCACCTATCAAAATTTTTCAGGAAAGGAAAAAAAAAACTGTTGCTACAATGGACTTGGACCATTCTTCGACGCAGTCCAGATTTTGATCTCGAGTTTTAGGATTATAAAGAGTGTATTTGGACTCTTCTTCAACTACGGAAGATAGATTACTTAACGAACTATCAGATTCCATCATAAAGTCTATTTCACACAAAATGTGCAATTGGGCCCTTATTGAATTGAGTTATTCAATTACTAATGGAAATTAGAACTATCTAGGAGATTTCTGCATGCAGATATGCTCAAGAATTATTAAAAAAACAAATTATTTCCTCGTAAATTGGGAAATGGAGCATAAAGGTACTGTTGTAGGGGATATCAACTTTGAGGAGTAGGAAGGTGGAGATCAAAATAAGTGTGTCTTGTTTTAAATTGGACTATAAATAAGCAAAATACGAAATGTTATTGCAATCCGTGAAGCACCTTTAGAATGACGCCCTTACGAATAAGAAAAAAGTATAAAGAAGAAAAATGTTAAAGTGGAGTAGTAAAACGTCTCAGCCTTCTCAGACTCAGTCAATAAATTGAAATTTCAGTCTTTCTAAAATTAATTCTTAACAAATTAATGTCAAATTACAGCACTAAGGTAAGAAAATTACTTCGTGATGAATTTGCTAGCTCTCAGTACAGTTTTATTATAATATTTCTTCGAATAATAAAGTTACATTAATTTAGTTTATTATGAATAAAGATATATATATATATAAAGATAGATAGATAGATAGATAGATCGATAGATAGATAGGTAGATAGAAACTTTAAAGTAAAATTAAATACAGCTTTTTGAATAGAAATTGAGTGATTCACTGATTTGTTATTTCACATACATGGATCAAGGACTCATCTCTGCAATTATAGTCTTTCCAGCAATTTTGACCAGTAACTCCCAAACAGTCCAAATCTTCATGTTTAGGTATTGTTTTATCACACCATTTAGGATAAGTTTTAGGATAAATTGGAATATGAATTGCTGTCCACCGCCATTGTCCTTCTTGATTATTGTCACTGCCAGAAGTCCAATATTCAGGAATAGAACCTTCAATAAATAATAAAATAATTAATACTTATTTAGTAAGTAACGATGCAGAGTTCTGATTGACTTAGACCTTAATATTACTTTCAAACACAGTAAATTTCAATCTTAATAACAGCAATGATAATGTATATAATAAGAAATATGAGAGTTATCATTGTTTGGAATTCAAGTAACATAATCACTCTGAATCGATGGTGAAACTCAGGAAGATAATTGATACTAGTTATCTTTAGTGATGTTTGCTTTTCATGATTTTTACTCTTTGAGATCAACAAGCTAAATCTTAAGGAATGATTAATTCTAAGTAGAGAAACGAATATTGAACTATAATATCAAAACATCTGAAGGTGGCTTGTCATTGGTGTTGTTTGCGATGCCAGGTACAGTCTACTGGTGCAGCCCAATGCTCCTTAGAGCAGCCAAGCCATTCCGTTGTGGTGGATGTATTGAAGGTGTTCAAACAGTCGCGTCTTCGATTCTCGAGAGAGCAGTCATTTCACGAGTGTTGGAGACTGTCATTTTAGTTTCTCGAACTTTCTGAAATCTTCTTTGGAAATAAATAAATGCAACAAAATTCGCTGAAAATGTTTCACCTTAATACAGCAATATAAATTAAAAATAACAAAGGAATTAAATTTAACTTAAAAATCAACATTATAAAATGTTGATATTATTACATTTACGTTTTGTAAAATCTTAATACATTATTTTTTTTTTTTATTTTAACGTAATATTCCTGATAATTTAAATAACAGAAATATGTGATTGAAAAATGGATTTTTTAATTGTATAATAAAATGATAGTAAAACATTTTTTTTAATTTATAAAATAATTGAGTAAGTGAATCAGAAATTAAATATTTACATAATTAAAAAGAAGAGGTTTCATGTTAGCTTTCTTTTTATATATTTTAAATATTTGTTTTTAATGCATGGCTAAATTTCAAAGGTAATTTAAAATATTGTTTTAATATGTTGCTATTTTATCCTATTAAAATTATCATTTACTCATTTCTCTGATGTAGAATTGATGCATATCATTTATATTAAGAAGTTATATAAAGAGAGACATTATATTCATATCAAGGTTGCCAAAAGACGCCACCAGAGTGCCCAAACATCAATAACGTCAAAGCCTTACGTCACATCGAGCTACGGGGATACACACGGACTATTTGGTGCAATATGAACTCTATTTAAATCCAGTTGAAATGTTAGTTACTTGCCTGAAGAAGCGTCGACTGTGCAGACGCGAAACCAAGATCATTTTAATTTGTATTTACTTAATTTTAATTGTACATTAAACTTTAAACTTTAATTTTAAACTTTAAACTTTAATTTTAAATAAGTTTTAAATGTCTTAGTCAAAAGTGTTCATTAAACTTTTTTAAACAGGTGCGCCGGCTTTGTCTTTGAATTATAAAAATATTCAGCGCACGTAAAACGTACTTGTATTAAGAGAGACATATTTAAAATATAATGAAAAAAATTTGAATTTTTTTTGGGTGGCGGATGGGAATATAAAAAAAGAATCATTTCGTTATTTGTATCTGTTGGAAATTATGTCGATGTCTGTGAAATTACCTATATTTTACAGTTATTAGAGAAGCCTAAATTTAACAGGAAAAGCTTCTGTTGCCTAAATTCTTTTTTTGTTTTTGTTTTCGGCAAGGATTTCAGTATAAAGACGTTAAAATTTTCGAAATGGAATGTAATGAAATGATAGCTTTTTTTTCAAAAATTCATTCGGCAACTCGTCCAACGTAAAAAGTGTTTTATTGTTTTTTTTTCCCTGCCGATAGCCACAATATTTTTAAATATTTTTTAATATTTTTTCTTTTGTAAGATCTCATTTTTATTTTGCCTATTTATTTTTTTGCTTTTTTTGTGAGTTACTAGACCATCCCCCATGTAGAGATTGATCGATACAGATGTTTGAAGAACAGATATGTTGAGATAGATGGTGGTCGATAGAGATGATATATGAATATCGTAGCTTATATACGACGAATCTTGGCGACAAATTGATTGTGACTCTTCTTTCAAGTGATGATAACCAATTTCTGATGAATTGTGACTCTAGAAATGTTTCATACAGTTGTCCGTGAATGAAGACATCATTACCAAATAGATGGTAATATCGCCTAAGAAGGTCTGATCGGAAATTACTTCTTGTGAAAGTGAATGGAAGTAGATTATCGCTTGGTTGCATAGACATCCTATGGATGAAAATAAAGTCTCCTTTGTGAGTTCCTACTGCGATCTAGGCTTCTAGGAGATGGTTAGTACCGAATGAACGGCATTTAAGTTGTGTTCCGTTGCAGAAACCAAACTTGGGATTGATGTTTCGCAACAACGTTATGGCAGATCCAATCTTCAACGACAAATGATGTGGAGGAATACCGCTGAGATTAAATAAATTCAGATATTCAGGCGGATAGAGATGTTCTTGTTTTGAATTATCAGAAGTGTCAATTTATTCGCATTTAAGTACATTCTACTCTCTCCTTGTATTCCTTGACTTATCATTCGATTGTGCTATCGACACTCTTCTTTTTCGAAGTGAGAATTGTCCATTCATTAATTTCAGGTAAGATATTTTCTGTGAATTGGTTGAATTATTCTATTTCTCGGCAAAGATTATTAGGCATGTTATCATTCCCTCTTTATATGGTTCTCGATTGTCTTTGATTCTGAGCAAATATTCGGCAAAATTTCTCTGATTCTGTTCATCTTGTTTGATCAGCCGCATATTTTTGTGAGTTTCTGACGTGGTTCCTGATTTTTGAGTTACAAATCGTGATTCTTTAGTATTCTACCTAATAGAAAAAGTGCTTCTTTCTTTCTTTTATCCCAATTGATACTGTGCCCTGGTTTTTCAGTTAAAAATAGTGATTTCTCAATATTCTAACTAATATAAACGGTGCTACTTTCTTTCGTGACTCTTTTTTCCTTATTCCAATTGATACTTTTTAGTGGTTTTTTTTATTTACAAATAATGATGGTTTTTGAGTTACAAATAGTGATTTTTCAGTATTCTATCTAATACTAATAGTGCTTCTATCTTTATTGACTCTCTTTTTTTTTTATTCCAACATCTCCCGTGTACATGCGCTTGTTTTTCAATATCACATACAATTTGGTTAGTAAGAATATCATATTTAAAATATTGCAACGTATTGGCAATTATAGTTCTAATTGTCATTTTCGAATTACAAATAAACAGACGAATGCGAAATTAAAAAAAAACAGTCTTGAGATTCCAAAAAAAAAAACATTGAATCCATTGATTATTTAATGGGAGGGGGGGGGGGAATGGGAAGGACAGATAAGTAAAAAAGCAATACAAAGTGAGATGTAGTCCTGTTGGCGTAATGAATAATTTGTCTGACTTCGGATCACAAGGTTGTGGGTTTTATTTTTGTCGCGGATGTTTGATTGTAAAAATTATTTCTATTTTCCATTCTCACAGGAATTTGTGCCAGATAGACAAATAGACAGAGAAATAAAAGATTTGAGTTAAGTAGATTAAGGCGATTCCTGAAGTACTTAAATAGTGAACTGGATAATCTATTCGAAACTTAAAGAAAAATCGAAGAGATATATTAAGTAGGACAGTATGGTCGTAATAAAGTCCATAATGTCTAAGTCGTCCGTACTAGTATTACAGCTGCCTAAATTTCTCGGTGTGTTGGCCATTATTTTTTGCTCTATCCCCCGGAGCGTTTTGGGAGTAAATCTCTACTTGAAGATCTGCAGCAGACTTCATCCGAATCCCTAGAAGCTGCTTCTTGACGTAAGACTACAACCAGTCGTCGCACGTAGTCAAGTCAGGATATTTTTGTGAAAGCCATTTAAGAGATGCATCTCCTCCGATCCACCTTGGAAATAATCAGTCAGTAATGTCCTGGAGTCCAATAAAGCCATGGGACCCTATTCATAGAATTCTTGAAAAAAAGGCCCAATCATAATTTCACTTTTAAATTCCTGCTATAATAATGTTCTGTAAAAGATCAGCCTGGTTGTCTTACAACCGTCTCAGAACTTGCATCACAGATCAAAGGCTTGACATAAAAACTAGAGCAGATATTTTTAAACAGTATTATGCTACTCTCACTGTTGTATGGTTCTGACACCTGGAACACAACAAAGGGAGAAGAGGACGGCCTCAGGATGACCCAGCGTGCGATAAAGCGAAAAATTTGTGGTGCCAGCAAACTGGATCATGTCAAAAATTTGGATTCACGTGGAGGAACTGGCTGAAAGGATGTGGTCGATCAGACATATGACAATAAGAGAAGATGGGTTGGACATGTGGCGAGATTAAGGGACGGTATATGGACTAACATGATCGCCAACTGGATACCTAGAACAAAGATAAAGCGCGGAGACCACTGACGAGATGGGAGGATCCCTTGGTCAAGATGTTGGGAAGAACCAGGAGGAAGATGGCGCAGGACAGGGACTGTTGGAGGCATCTCTGCGATCTGCATCTGTGGAGAAATCCTAGAAGAAACTACGGGTCCAGCAAGCATCAAGCATCAAGCATATCCCTCAAAATAATGATGATTGTTCTTGGCCCAGAAATGGACATTCAAATAAACCTCGCATTCATCTCTTATCATAACATTAAGAGGAGCGGATGAGATATGAAAGCCAACTATTGCCAACAGGAAGATTCTACATGCAAAATCATGATCACTTTCTTTATTGTTGGAAAGCAGGTTATCAAGCGTAAATTATTAGATCGAAAGGCTTGGTAACCTGCCTTAGTCATCAAACGACGCATGGAGGATTCAGAAATCCTGATTATACCGTGTCGTTTCTTTCTTGAAAGAAGAACTGATTTATCAAAATTGTTAATGACGTTAATATCAGCATGTTTGGTATCTTTCATTTTGTTCTGCATCCAAAACAGGATCACTTTAGAAATATTTTTTCTAGAATTTCCAGGTTGAACCTAACTTGGAGTTGGTTAATAAAACGATGAAAAAAAAAGTTTTCCTTGTTTTTTCCAAGTGTATTTTTAAGTATATGATTCACAAAGAGAGATTTTTTCTTTAGGATTTGATCTTTCCTAAACAAATATCTTATTTCTCTTCCAGATCGACCCAAAGATTCAACCAGCCCTTGCAAGAATCAGTTATGGTGGTTAAACGAAGACTAAGTTAAAAGCGGTAGAGGATTCAGCTGATCATCTATTCTCTAATGCTAAAACAAACGTCGGAGCCTATACCTTCTGTTCATTCAGTGACTCACATTAAATAAAACCAACATTACTTTTCCTTTGTTCCATCGTCCAACGTTAGAACATTATTT
>JAFIDM010056647.1:0-25685 GCA_023159025.1 Thereuonema tuberculata | reverse complement strand
ACTTGGAAGTTGTATAAGAAGAGCAGTGGAACCTCCATGGCTATAAACTAAATATATGCTGTCATTATTATTATTATTATTATTATGAATTTCTTTTGTTTCAATTGTTTTCTTTGTAGTTGTAAATCCTGTTTAAATAATATCTCATTTAAGTATTTTGTTCAATTTACTTCCAATGTCCTTAATATTTATTGTTACTAGTTCTTACTGTACACGACAATAAGCTAAACATAGGCAACTTTAATGTACATATGTAGTAATTATATATAGTGTTAAATCAGAAAATTATTTTAACTTTTAAATTAGGTTACTGCCTAATTTAAAATTTAGAAAATTATTACCTAGCGGTCAACTTGACAAAAATCACTTAAAAAACAATAATATGTTAGTCATTTGATATTTTTTTAACAATGTATTCAAAATTAATTAAACATTTGTAGTATACCTATATTCAGAACCTGTTGATAGAAATTTGTTATTCTTAACGGGACTTTTGTATTTAGAATCACATTAAAAAAAAAATATTATTTTTATTAATTTAAAATTTATTTATATAATTTGTTTGATTTATTTAATTTAATTATATTACATAGATGAAACCATATAGGTTTACTGATCATACACAAACTATAGATATACTCAGAACGATTATCTTTCATCAACTATATTTGATTTAAAGTTCGACATGCAACGAACGATAAGAATTTACTATGGTTGCTAGTCGCATTCTCATTTTTTTCATGGACTATGACACTTCAAATTTTATTTCCATATGATCCCCTGGCTGTCCCATTATGAAATTTGGTACAAAAATAGGTATTAACAATATAAATAACATATATTTAAAAAAAAAAATCAAAAGGGGTGTTTTTGAGATTTTTTAAAAACCAGTTTTTGAAAATTTTTAAAAATTTTAATTTTAAATGAAGATAATTTGTTGTATATCAAATTAAAGGCCATTAAAAACTGAACAAATTGACACCAATTTCAGCTCTGTAGGTTGAACGGTTCTTAAGTTACAGTGTTTTGAAAATTTCAAAACACGGCCAAAATCAAGGAATTTTTAGTTTTTGAAATTCAATAACTCAAAAACTATTAGCCCAAAAAATCTGAAAATTTGCATTTTTTATACTCTCTATAGATATTATCAGTGTGCAAAAAATCATCAATTTCTGAGGGGTCAAGGTTCAAATCACTGGTTGATTTGATATGGAATGACCCCATATCGTTTCTTCAAATATCTATATCAATCAATTTGCACGCGGGTAATGGTTGTAATTAAGAAAAGAGATTCAAGAAAGAAAGAAGCACTATTTCTATAAGATAGAATACTGAAAAATCACTTTTTGTAACTTAAAAACCAATGGTCTTTGTAACTGAAAAACCACTGAAAAGTATATCTATATTATATATTACTAAAAGCTTTTATTTCTCTGTCTGTCTAGTGCAATTGTTGTAATTTGTGAAAATAGAAATAATTTCCACAAATTCACTACGGTAATCGAACATGCAACCATCTGCTCCGAAGTTAGACGTCTTAGCCATTAGACCACGAGGACTACATTCTAATCTCCAAAAAAAATAAAAATATATCATAGATATGATTCCCACGCTGGTTCTAAAAGGAGTCGTGGATTGACAGAATATGAACATCAGAAATTAAATTAAAAAAACTTTTAAAAAATTTTAGTTTTAGTTTACTTGATGTAATTTCTGGGTGTAAGTGTGTTTTTAATAAATACAAAATTGTTTTCCGTTACATATGCGGAGGCTTCCGGAGCGAAGCGATGGGTGGCCGACTAGTTTAAGTAAATTTTAATTTATATGTAAATATAAAAGTAAAAGTTTGCATGTTTGTATATATGTTTATTATGTATGTTAGTATATATGTAATGAATACAATTTTTCAACCCCTGAAATATTCACGGAAGAAAAACCAATTCCACATTTTTGAAATATTAATATTTTCTGCACCTCGAAAATTAAATGAATCAGATTAGTATGTATGTAATATCTCCCCTCGAACTTCAAACTACTTAATCCACAATCAATTAACGGAGCGGCCCCTCGAACTTCGATCTGTATAATATTTCATCAATGACAAACCAACGTCATGCATTCGTTTTTTTTCGATTAATAGTATGATTAACTTCAGGAACATTTAGGCATGTTGGGAACCTTGATACCCCCCGGTGTTGAAAAGGAATGAAATCTCCAAACAGAACATATGCACCTTGTGGCGATATTGGGAACTACATATACTGTTGTGTTACAATTGAAACGAAAATATTGTTGCGTACAATAGGGCCACATAGCAACGTACTGGTGACAATTGGAACTAAACTTTTGTTGTTCATAGCGTCAAACCTGGTGACAAAGACTAGAAATAAAAATTTTTCTGAACAAATCTCTTCAGAATCCTCTCCTTAGTGAATATTTAATTTGATAAGAGTATTTTTTGTGAAAACCGAAACGATACTTAGCCGAATTTTCGATATTCAGATTCTAATATGCATAAAAGAGAGGAAGGCAACCTTTTTATGAAGGGTTTGCCTATCTACAAAACCGCTTGAGATGGAAACACGAAAGTTGTCATGGCTATGCTTTATAAAAATTGAAAAGATACTTTTCAATATCGATCCCGAATAGGTGTAAGCGAGGGTGAGGGGATGGGCAAATATTGCTGAACGCTACTTGTACGGGATTTTCTGGTTGTATAATAAGAATATAACATTAATTAGTACTGATCACGTAACTGTTTACCAATTGGGGAAGGTTGACGTGAAGGTTTGATGAGTGTCATTACAATTGTACAAAAAAATACCTCTATAGATTCTGCTTCGGAATAATTCTTATATTGACTGCCGAGAAAATTTTCATCAGAACAAGTTTTACTTGTTAATTGATTTCTATTCTTAATATATTGAAACCTAGATATTAAAATGTAGTAAAATAAAAGTTTTCTTTACTATTTACCTTGATACTCCAGAAAAAAATTTCCAATTGCTTCTGTCTTATTATGTAAAGGGTCATGCAATGATATGAGTTTGCTTTTCATTAAACCGCATAACAATTGTGCGTGATGCCACGTTACTTTTTCATAATTGACATAAATACAATAATTCTTCACCTTAAAAAAAGGGTCTTCACATGGGTTTGAATCTGAAATAAGCATATGGATTATTTTTTTATTAGATATCATTAGATTTGATCAAAATTATTAGGTCAAAAAGCTAGAATACATTTTGAAGGAATATGACGTAATTTTAAGAGTCTGTTAAAAATTGCTTCTTTTTTCTGCTATGTCAATAGTTTTTCAAATGTTTTGATAGGTACATAATATAAAGACTCTTAAATGCATTTTTGATTTAAAGGAAACAAATAGTCTGAAATTGAAAGAAAAAAGAACAGACAAATATCCACAATCTTTACTGATTTTATAATTACAAACAATACTCAAAATGAAGCAAAAAAAATTTTAATTACTTTATAATTCTAAAAAAATAACTAAATTGAAAGAAAAGAAAATTTGATAACTTTATCATTTAAAAAAATTGTTAAAAGCAATAAAACAAAAGTTTGATAAGTTTAAAATATCAACAAAATCACTAAAATAAATCAAAAAAGTGAATTTGATTCCGTTCATTTAAGACAACTTATTCGTTTTGACAAATAATAAATTATAACAGATAATACCTGCAATTGGAGCATTTTCTGGTTTTTCAACCGAAGCATTTTGAGCAACAGCCTTGCAATGAGCAATAGGTAAAACTGAAGGAAAAAAGTAAAGTTACAATTGCTTAAATGTTTAGTATCTCATTACATTATACTGTTTTTTCATTAATTTATTATTCTAATTTCATATTCTGTAAGAAAAAAAGGGATATACAGAAAAACATGAATGACAAATACCTAACAGCAAATATATCATGAATTTCATTTTGGTGATTGTATGAGTGTATTCACGATCATGAAATATATGGAACTTGCAGCATTGAATTCCTACAGTGTTTATATAGGGATAAATTCTGATTTGCACGTACAAGAGATAATTCGCTTATAATCAAGTAAAGATATCTATTTAAATGACAATGAAATTTTCGACATAATCTCCTAAATTATGCAGACCTTTCTCTTGATAAATTTATATTGACAACTTATTTACTAGGAATTTTTTCGTTGCAAGTTTGATTAGATAGAAAAACAAATGAACTTATCAACTGAAATTATTCTGTAGTTGTTATATCTTCTAAAATAGAACATCTAATCACCGGGAATGTAATCACCTGAATTTGTTTCAATAGTTGCCTGATAACTATTATTGATTAGATGATTTTTTTTCTTATCATCACCTTTGACTTTTTATGTTTATAAAGAAATAGTTTTTGAAATAAATAAGTGAATAAGAGCACTGGAGTTAAAAAACTGAGTTTTAATGACCTCTTCAGCTATTATTAACTTTGGAAGTTGTGAATTTCTAAAAAACATAAATTGCAATTCTGCATTAATAACTCGAAGTTCCTTTGGCTAGACAGTTGATCACAAACAAGATATTGTTTAAAGATTCGGAAGTTAATATCCTTTGGATAAACCAAAGAAAAATAAAATGGAAAGATTTGAAATATTTTGTAATAGCTACACTAGTAGCTAGTGTACTCGAAGTAAATACTTCATTTTTCTCCTTTTGGTAGATAAACGAAACCAGCATCATAATTTATTTATTAATAATTGGAGAAATAAACTGACATTATGTCTTCATTATATTTCCATATTTGTTTGGACCTCCTGTAAAATTCACTCCACTCATTTTCATCAAACATAATCTGTTGAATAATAGAAATGAGCAGATATTATGAAATCACAGTAATCTATTATGCTAATAACAACATTAGCATTAGATGCAAATGAGAATTGTAAATGAAATTTTGAGGCATACATCCCGGGGAACAAGACAGGGTACAAAACAACACAAATAATATGAGAAATAAGAAGATTAAATTATTTAAATTAATAGATGCTGCCATACAGTGCAAAAAAAAAATGAATAAAGAACTAAACTTGCAAAATTCTCTGAAATTACAAATTCCCTCCAAATGAATGGATGTATATATGTAACTGCAATTTTCAAAATTCTTTGCAATACATCGTGGAACTGGTTTATATCACATTTATATTTAAGTTGTTTTTACTATTTCACTTTCTTAATAAATTAACGTGTGTGAATTGATTGAATAAACATAAATAGCCAAAACATACATAAAACTAGAAAAAATTTAATATAATAAAATGACATGTGTTTCGATCAGCTATCTGATCTTTTACAAGAAAAAATTCCAATCGAAACATTCGGATTTAAGTACAGGAATAACCCGATGAAAAAAGAGGCAGTTGTCAAATGATGTAACTAGAACGGAAATCTGCTGGCGAAAAACGTAAGCTGCAATCCTGGTAACAAAGGAACAGCATCGGATGGCCAACTGAAAATGCAGGTAATGATAGAGGTAAAGACGCAGAAAACAGGAATCTATAAAATAAAATATAAAATTGTTCAGTTTTAGATTAAAAACTTTTTAATTTAAAGTAAAACTTACAGATCACATTCTGATAAATATCCAGATTGGCAATAACAATTTTACAAAGATAGTTAACATTTTGCTTAACTCATGTGCTGATGCACACGCCTCGTGAAGGCATTATTTCTAAGACTCTAGCTTGCCGTACACTCTTGCTTGCCATTCATCAGGAGGTATCAGGTTGCCAGGTTTCCATCAAGTCCAAGTCTTCTGATGCACCACCAATGCTTAACTCTTCCCAGCCCTTTTGTCAGGACGTCCGATATCTGGTTTTCAGTAGACACGTAGTTGACTATGATGTAGCCTTCAGCAATCTTCTCACGATTGAAGTAATGCTTCACATCAATATGTTCTGTACGAGCAAAGGATTTTTAGCTAATCCAATAGCTCCTTAGTTGTCACACAAAATGTTGATTGTCATCGGAGTAGTAAACAAGTTATTTGTTATTACCTGCATAAAGTTTTTGAGCCATATAGCTTCTTTTGTTGCTTCTAATAACGACATGTATTCTGCTGCTGTTGTAGAGATAGCAATAGTTGGCTGTTTCTTTGTATTCAAACTGATTGCTCCGTAGGCTGCAAAGAAAACATCACCAGTAAAGCTTCTTCGATCATACCTATCGCTTTCCCTGTCGGCGACACAGTGTCCAATGATGAAATTGTCCGCATCTCCTCTTTTATAGGTCAGTTTTTGATCCACGGCTCCTTTGAGATAACGTAAAACTCTCATTACCGCTACCCAATAGGACATTCCAGGATTGGAATTAAATTGGCTCACAACTCCCACTGCAGGGGTGACGTCTGGCCTTGTCCCCAGTGTCGCATGCATTAAGCTTCCAACGCAATTTGGTATGGTACACTTTCCATCTCTGCACGCTCCTTATCCTTCGGGTGTTGCTAAGCCTTTCTCAATTTTTGACCGGAGACTATTGGCGTTGACAAGGATTTCGCATTCTCCATTGCGAATTGTTTCAAAACTGTTCGGACATATGCCCTCTGATCAAGACTGATGATACTCTTCTCACGCTTCCTAGTCGAATTCCAAGACAATAGCGAATTTGACGTAAATCCTTCATCTTAAAATTTCTTAAGGAGTTTCTTTAATTAGTCCAGTTTCGAGGAATGATTACTGAGGAGAAGTAAGGCGTCGACGTACACAGCTATTGCGAGGATTTTCTTATCGTCATGCTTATAGTAAACACAAGGATCATATCCGCTTCTTCTCAGTCCAAGCGCTAAAAGTTCTCTGTATCAAGCTCTTCGAGTCTGTTTAAACCGTACAGAGATTTGCGTGATAAGCAAACTTTTCCTTCCGTTTCGGGTTTCATAAAATATTCAGGTTGCTCCAAATAAATTTCTTCATGAAGTTCCCATTAAGGAATGCAGTATCGATATCCATTGGTCAATTTTCATATCAAAGTGAGGAGCGAATGCAATTAGCAATCGCAATGTAGAAAACTTTTCATCATAATCAACACTAGGTTCTTTTGAAGATTAGTTCGCTGCGAGCCTCGCCTTGTAACGATTTATATTGCCATAATAAATACACAATCACACTTTCTTGCTCTTCGCCCATTTGGTAGGTCTACAAGCTTCCAAGTCTGGTTTTGTTCGATTGATGACATTTCATTTTTCATGTCTTGTTACCATTTAGCTAGGTCAACATTAGCTAAATCTTAGGAAACATTCTGAGGTTCCGCTGCCAGAAAATACATTATAGGATTTCCAAGAAACTGTCTCGGGTCGGCGTTCGTTTCGATCGTCTTAGTTCTTTGTCAGCTTGAGTTTGCCGTGTCTCTTCTCCCACTGACTTCTCCGTTTCATCGTCATTTGGTTTAATTGAATACTTCACTGTTTCTCGATGGATTAAATCAACATTGAGAGGAGTTTAGTGAAATGTAACGTCCCTTGATACTATAATTTTACGATAATTGTTTGCTTTGATTAATCTGTAACCTTTACTTTCACAACAATAACGAACCAGGATGCATTCGACAGCTTTATCATCCAGTTGTTCGGTTGGGAATATGCGCATATGCTTTTGAAAATGCGCAGGTGGGCCAAGTTGGTATTCGACCAGGCCATGCCTCTTCTGGAGGTTTTCCGTTGAAGGCTAAGGTTGGTGATCTGTTTTTTAGATGAACTACGGTGTTTGTAGCTTCAGCCCAAAACTGATAGGAGAGATTTTCATCATGTAAGAGACATCTGACTCGTTCAACGATTGTCCGATTCACTCGCTCGGCTACCGCTGTTTGTTCCGGAGTATTTGGAATTGTAGTCATGACGGATTCCATTTTGCTTTAGAAATTTTTTCATAGCGTCATTAACATATTCGCTGTCATTGTAAAGTTTTAATACGTTTGCCAGGTTAATTTTCAGCTACCGCCTTGAATTCCTTAATTTTGTTGAGCACTTGTCTTTCGATTTCATCAGATAGTAGAATGTCTTTTTCGATGTGTCGTCAATAAATATCACAAAATAACGTGATCCGTGGAATGACCTCTCTTGCATAGTTAAAAAGTTCAAGTATCCCACTTACAGGCCTACAAAGGCCTATGTGGTGGCTGGAGGGTAGGCTCCAGCATTCACGACCTAACCAGACGAATTGAGGTTGGGGGTCAGCCCGACGCCCGCCCGCCTTTAACTCCCGGGAAAGAAACCCAGGTACCTATTCTAGAGAGGGCTGGGTAGACCCTAGGATCCGTTTGGAGGAGAAAGGAGCGTGGAAAAATTCCCTCACTCCGCCGAGGCCGGGAACCGAACCCGCCACCTCTAACCCACAGCCAAGCGGACCTCTCTTGCGTAGGTCTGCATACATCTGACTTGTGAGTCCACAAGTTCCAAAAGTTCCTTTGCTCGATTTGCTTTTTCTTTGGGAACGGAGTTCTTGATTGTTTCCCCATGACACAGACTTTGCAATGAAGTTCCTTAGTATTATTAAAGTTCATGCCTATCGCCATTCCGTCTCGGAGTCGTACCATTCCACCAATGCCTAAATGACCGCAGCGTCGATGCCAAATTTCAGCATTCACTAGGTTAACTCTGGCTTGTGGGATAGAATTTCGTCCAAAATCTAAACAATGCAATCCATTAACTTTAGTAACACTGGCTGTAAAATTATTTCTCAGTCACTAATGAAGCATTTTTCTCCATTGAAGAGTACTTTGAAAAATTTAGTTGTAAGCACGCTTACTGATAAAACTTTAAATACTACATAAAAAAAACAACAACCTAATCATCTCATGGCAATATTTCGTCTATTCTCAAAGACTTCAACGGGCCATTTTACAGAAATTCTTAAAGGAAAGGAGAACAACCTGTCTCTTTCCTAAAATTCATCTTTTTCCTAGATTTAACAGACAGTGAACGTGGACTTATTCACGTTCAAATTTTAATACGTCCAAATTACAAAGCGTAACATAAAATTTTAGGAATTTTAGGAAAGAGGGAGGTTGTTCTCCTTTCCTTTAAGAATTTCTGTAAAATGGCCCGCTGAAGTCTATGAGAATAAACGAAATATTGCAATGAGATGATTACGTTATTGTTATTTTATGTATTATTTAAAGTTGTATAAGTATTATGGCATTTAAGAAGTTTTTACTGATAACAAGTTTGCCTGAATTTCGGGTACAAACAACACCTCACAAATTTTAGCAAATGTTAGTTTACCTTTGAAGTTCAGTTTTGAATCGATTTCTTCGATGATTTGTCACTTGTCAGCCATATATATTGTTGTTTAGTGACTTCAATTTGAAAACAATTTTTTATTCCCCGAAAAATGTTGAATTGCCCCGGAATCATTATACCATTTGCCTTCCGATATCTAGCTTGTTTTCAGCACAGTTTTCAATTCAGTATAATCTTCTGTTGCTTTGACTAATGGCGTTGAAGTAGATGCCTTATGGAATTTTTGAGAATGAGTTCTATAACACATTTTCGTCGGGCCATTGCTTGCATTTAAAACCTTTGATCATCTTCGAACAGTTAATACAGCATCATTTGCGCCACAATTTTCTAGAGCCATTTTCAGTGGATCGTACGATGTCGGTAGTCCGAATAGAATCAGCATTGGCAAGACTTCGCAATATCGAGGAGCTCCGATTGAATTCAATTGTTGTGCGATGAGCGTAACTTTGTTGAGATAGGCTTACATCCCAATCAATTCGTTTAAGTTCAATTTATGCAATTCTCTGATTAAACATATCTTACGAACAAGTTCTTCGAAAACATTCTTTAGCGCCACCTAAGTTTCTTTGGCAGTTTTACAGTTCTGGATATGAACATATATTTGCGGTTGACCACCTAAGGCGATAATGGCACAGGTGCTCTTGTCTCTCGATTCATCAGCAGTGAATTTGTTTGTTGTTTAGTCTGTGCTGGGCTCCTTATACATTTTCAAAGAATTTAATCAGCACGTTTTCTTTTTTATTATGCTTAAGTGAAGCCGTGTTTCTTTGTCTTTTTGTACTTTATTTCTTTTCTCCTACTGGTTGTGGAGAATGTTTCTGTTTTTGCCTCTCGGCTTAACAGGAATTTGTTTATTGCCTTTTTGCCTTTGGGGGGTCACTGCCAGCTTGGCCGGTGGCTTTCCCATAGGTTTGCGCCTTTTCTGGTTCTTTATCGAGGGAGGCGGGTCAGGTCTGATTAGCTAGTGGAATAGCGAAACAGCTATTACCTGATCCTCCCCGGTAAACGAATCAGAAAAAGACAATTTGTTTGTTGTTTAGTCTGTGCTGGGCTCCTTATACATTTTCAAACAAAATTGAATGTTTTGTCTAATTTTTTTCAAAAGAGCTTTTTCCATTTGTAATAATTATATTTTTCTTTGTGAAGAAATAAAAAAAAATGATTCTACTTTGTATAACAATGATTACCCTTCACCTTTTATTATTAACTAGTAGCAAAGCCTGTCGGACGACAGACATAAAAAAATCTGAAAAATCATTTTATTATCAACTATCAAATATAAAATAAATGGAATCTATTACTGTGCTAACTTGTGAACGAAGCTTCTACGGCAAAAATGGCTTTGAGTGTCGAAATCATCGTAAACAACTGTGTAAGTATGCCAAATTTCATTAAAATGGATGCAGTGGCAACAAAATTATTTGGTTTTGAACGCATGTTTTATTAGAATTTCAGTTTTCGAGGTCAGTTCCCAAGAATAAAATTTCATGGAAACAACATGGAATGACACAATGAACTAATATTTTCATCCAATTTGAGTACCCTTGATTCAATGGTACCATTGAGAACCGTTGGATATATCCCAATAGCTTAATTATATCGAGTTATAGACAGACAGAAGACAGACAAACTTAGCCAATTATATAAGTTGAGATGCTTTTTATAAAGCTAAAAAGGAAATGTTTACTATTAAAACTGAACTATTATTGTTTAAGCATTATCATTGCTATTATTAAGATTAAAATTTAGTGTGTTTGAAAGTAATTAATATTGAGGTCAAAGTCCTTAATCTCAGCTATTATTGTTGTATTCATTATGTTCCATGTTTAAATCACTCTCTTAAAAATGTTGTATAATTTTAATGTTAAGGTTGTAAATAAGAATTATAAGATTATAAATTTAAATGACAAAATGTCAACTATTGAGATCGGGGAGAAAAAGAATTTGGTCTATTCCATTCCATGCAAGGGATGCAAGAGAAGTTATTACGGGATGACTTCACAGAATTTGAAAAAAAGACGCAAACAGCACGAATTAATGCTTGAACAAATGAATCAAGATCAATCTAATATTGTTAAACACTTTATGGATACGGGTCATCGACCGGATATCCGCAAAATTAATATTGTTTGTTAAGGCAAAAATTGTTTTGACTTAACTTTTAAAGAATCTTTTTTTTTTTTTATATTAACCTCTCTATCAACAGAGGATTGTCCAATCACATGATCTAGTATTATATTAACACAACTTTTTGAATTGTTACTGCCTGATTGAAAAAGATTCGCTTGGTTGAATTGAAACGTCTCGTTTTTGATGTATATTTTTTGATAAAATGATCTATTTGATTTAAAATAATGATTTGAAACCTTTGTGCCTTTATCTGCACGTTTAGGTACTGTTTTATCGCACCAATTGGATTTGTCAGAAGAACTGCGTTTGAACGTTATATCTAGTATCCTTCTTCATGTTCATCAGTGCCAGAAATCCTATATTGTGGAATAGAACCTTCAATAAATAATAAAGTAATTAATACTTCTTTATTAAATAAAGATGCTAAGTTCTGATGGACTTTGACCTCAATATTAATTACTTTCAAACACATTAAATTTCAATCTTAATATGAGCAATGATAATGCTTAAACAATAAATATGACAGTTATAATTCTTTGGAATTCAAATAACATATTCACTCTGTCAGTGGTGAAACTCAGGTTGAAATTGATACTAATTATCTTTAGTAATGTTTGCTTTTCATGACTTTTACCCTTGCGATCAACAAGTGAAATTTTAAACAATGATTAATTATAAGTAGAGAAAAAATATGGAATGACTATTGAACCCTAATACCATGGCATAAAGAATCTGAAGGTCGCCTGTCATTTGTGACGTTTGAGATGTCAGGCACTGACTACTGGTGCAATCCCACTCTCTTCGAGCAGCCAATCCGTTCTGTTGTTGGAGCTGTTCAAGCAGTCCCACCTTCGATTCTTGAAAGAGCAGTCATTAAACGACTGCCATCCTAGTTTCTCGAACTTTCTGAGCTTTTTTTGGAAATAAATAAATACAACAAAACTCGTTGAAAATGTTTCCCCTTAATACAGTAATGTGTAATAATAATAATAAGGGAATTCAATTTTACATAAAAATCAACATTTAAAATAATGTATTTTTAAATGTATATTTTGTAGAACCTTAATAAGTTTAAATCTTATTTCAAAAAAATTTTGACTTTATGGTAATATTCATGATAATTTAAATAAAAGAAATATATGATTGGGGAATGGTTTTTTTAATGGTGTAATTAAATAAAATAATAAAAGATTTTTTTTTTAATTCGGAAAATAATTAAGTAATTGAATCATAAATTATATATTTACCTAATTAAAAAGAACAGATAATGAAGATTCTAAATATGTTTGATGGTAGCTTTGTTTTTATATATTTTTAAATATTTGTTTTTAATGCATGATAAATTTTAAAGGTAATTTGAAATATTGTTTTAATATGTTGCTACATTATCTTTTACTCATTTCTTCCTTGTAAAATTGATGTATACCATTAATATTACGAAGTTATATAAAACATTAAAAGAATTATTTAGAAAATTTAAAAAGATTTTTTTTGAGGGGCGATGGGTATTAAAAAAAATCATTTCGTTATTTGTATCTGTGCCGAAATTATGTTTATGTCTTTGAAATTACCTATATTTTACAGTTATTAGTGATGCCTGTAATATTCAGTGATGCCTAAATTTAGCAGGAAAAGCTTCTGTTGTCTACATTTTTTGTGTGTGTTTCAGGGATTTCAGTATAAAGGTGTTAAAATTTTCGAAATAGAATATAATAGGTTTGTTAGCTTTTTTTTCAAAAATTCATTCGGCAAATCGTCCAACGTAAAAAGTAGTTTATGTGTTTTCTGTTTTAGTGTTTGCCACCCGACAATTTTGTGAGTTGTGACGGTGATTCCTGAAGTACTCTTTATCTCTAATGAGGGTAGAAAACAGTTAGACCGCTAGTCAAGATCGGATATTTTTAATTGTTATCTACAAAATACTGAAATATAAAAAACTATTCGAAATTTTGCCGTTCTGGCATGGCCGTGCGGTCTAGACGGCAGGTCTGCCGTTGCGGCCAGTGGGCCAGTTCCCGGGTTCGAATCCCGGTCGTGGCATGGATGTTTCTTTCTTCTTCTGTTTCTCCTTCAGTCCGTTCCCGTTTCTTTACCCTGGCAGTTAGGGCTAAAATGCATCTCCCAACCCGCAGTTGAAAGTCAGCGTTGGAGATTAGACTTTCATCCCCCGAGACAGTGACGTGTCTGAGGGAGGCCTTTGTCCCGCAGTGGGCTACTAAATGCTGTTAGATAGATAGATAGATAGATAGATAGATTCGAAATTTAAAAAAAAAGTTTCAGAGCGACAATATGGTAATAATGAAGTCTATATTGTTGTCTATGCATCCCTGAATCGTCCATATTGGTATCACTGCAGCCTGACTTTTTAGGTGTGTTGACTATCATTTTTAGCCCTCTCCCCTGGAGCGCTTAGGGAGTAAATCTCTATTTGAAGATCTGCAGCAGACTTCATCCGAAGTCTGTTCTTAGTTCTAATTAGTTTCCCAGGAAGCTGTTTCTTGACGTAAGACTACAATCAGTTGTCACATATAGTCAAATCAGGATATTTTTGTAGAGGTCACATAACAGATGCATATCCTCCGATCCACATTAGAAATAAGGTGCTCAGTTAGTCCCGGAGAACAAAAAAGCCCTGAAATCCCAACCTGTTAAAGGACGACGATATTAAGATCAACTCTAGAGAGTTCTGGATGTAGCCAGAAGGAAAATTTGTCGAGATATGAAGCACTATTAACAGGGTCTTTAAAAAAAAAAGCCCAATGATAATTTCACTGTTAACTTCCTCATGTAATATTCTAAACTTCTTTCTCTGATTTCACCAAGTGTATTTTTACAAGTATTTGCAACGAAAGATTTTTTTTATTTTTGATTTGTTCTTTCCTAAACAGATATCTTATTTCTCCTCCAGATGGACCCTAGGATTCACCGAGCCTTTAGAAGAATCTGTTAAAGGCGGTTAAACGTCAAAGTTAAAGGCGGTCGGGGATTGAGCTGTTCATCCATTCTCAAATGTTGAAATTGGGCAAACAAACGTCGGAGCAGAAAACTTCTACACATTCTTCTGCTAGAAATGACTCACATTAAATCAAACATAAATCAGTTTTCCTTTGTTATATCATCCAACGTTAGAAAATTGTTTAAATTAGGTAATAAATGTAACCCTGAATGCTACTACAAATAAATAAACCTTTTTAAAAATTTGATTACAACTAAAAACGAAAGAAATTGAATTTTGTTTCTACTTGACAACTATTAGATAATTGAAAGTGAATTTCTAATATATTATTCATCTTTCTTAAACTATCGATAATGAAAAAACTCATTGTACTCTGTGTTAGTAGTTAACAAAAGGAGTAGGTTACTAAATGTAGACAGTTGTTTAATAGAACATTTTTTGAATGAAACGTTTGACGTAGAAATCACAAATCTTCCCTCATTAAAAATCTTTGGAACCAGCTTTCCGTTTGAGCTCCTAGAATGAATTGTGACAATATAGTATTCTTTATTAGGATAATATTTAACAATTTAGCTCGCTCTTTTATGCGCAACTCGCTCTTTTATCCAAAAGGTGTTAAAAAAACTCAACAAGAAGAAAAAATTTTTAATACTAAAGCCTAAGATTTCAAAATATCGATAAAAGGAAAACAATAATTAGAAATATAAAACAAACAAACTCTGAACATAATCAAAATGAGATGCCAGCACATCAATTACTTTGAATTTAAGCAAATTTCAATTTATACGTAAATATGAAGTCATTTCTTGCGTGTTTGTGTGTATGTTTATTATGTATATTTGTATCCATGTTCTGTATACAATTTTACATTCTTTGAGTGATCTGAATCAAATTTTGTATAGTTACTCTTTATTATCCTGCTGAAAAAATATGCTACCTTGGAACCTGGACACCTCCACCCCCAAGGGAGGTAATCCCTAAAATAGCACATATGCACCTGGTGGCGGTAATGGGAACTACATCTATTGTTGTGCAACAATTGGAACGAAAATATTCTTGTGTACAATAGGACCACATAGCAACCTGTTGATGACAATTGAAACTCAACTTGTCTTGTGCATAATAGCGTCACAGAGTAACCTGGTGACAAGCACTAGAAGTAAAATGGTTTTGTGCATAAATCTCTTCCGTATCCTCTCCTTATTGAAATATTTAATTCGATGTTAGTGTTCTTTGTCAAAATCGAAACGATAATAAGTGAAATTTTCGATTTTCAGATCCCATTAGATATAAAAGAGGGGAAGGCATCCTTTTATTGAAGGGTTTGCCTTTCTCCAAAACCGCTTAAGATGGATACACGAAGGTTGTCATGGGTGTGCTTTATAAAAATTCAAAAGATTTTCAAAAGATTCAAAAGATTCAAAAGATACTTTTTAATATCGAGGGGGTGAGGGAATGGGCAAATGTTGTTGAACGCTGTTTGTACGGGGTTTTCCGGTTGTATAAGAAAAATATAACATTGATTTGTAATGATCAAGTAATTGTTTACCAACTTGGGAAGTTCGCCGTGATGGTTTAATGAGTATCATTAAATTTGTGCAAAAAAAAATACCACCATTGATACTGCTTCAAAATAATTCTTATATTCACTGCCTTGAAACTTTTTACTTCATCAGTGCAAGTGCTACTTCTCACTTGATTTCTTTATGTTCCGTAATCTATTCTTAATATACTTTAAATAGAAAAATAGAAATAAAATTGTTTTATTTACTATTTACCTTCATACTTCCGAAGATAGACTCCAATTGCTTCTATCTTATAATTTGTAATGTCATCGAAAGATATAAGTTGCCTTTCTTATTCTTGGCATGTTAGGACTGCCATATACCACGTTCCTTTTCCATGACTGACATAAATACAATGATTCTGAACCTTAAGAAAGGTAGTTCACAAGTTATCTGAATCTCAAATAAGCATATCGATCATGTTTCATTAGAATTATTATTAGATTTGACGAAAATTATAATTTTTTGAAGTTAGCATACATTTTGAAGGGATATAATGTAATATTCGGGTCCTAGGGTCTACCCAGCCCTCTGTAGAATGGGTACCGGGTTTCTTTCCCGGGAAGTTAAGGCGGGCGGGCGTCGGGCTGACCACCCGACCTCAATCTAGTCCCGTTGGTCTCGAAACGCTGGGAGCCTTACCTCCCGCGCTTCCGTGGACCTCCATGGCCTGTTTATGGGATTGCTTAACTTTAACTATAATGTAATATTAAGGGTCTGTTAAAAAACTTCA
This sequence comes from Thereuonema tuberculata, assembly GCA_023159025.1. Classification (NCBI taxonomy): domain Eukaryota; kingdom Metazoa; phylum Arthropoda; class Chilopoda; order Scutigeromorpha; family Scutigeridae; genus Thereuonema; species Thereuonema tuberculata. Next base: position 9,041 of record JAFIDM010056647.1, on the reverse strand, counting down.
TTCTTATTTTCTGCGAACTGAATACTTTTTAAAAGGTTTTGAAGGATATACAATATAAAGACTCTCGAATGCAATATGTGATTTAAAGCAAACAAATCGTCTGAAAATAAAACAAGGTAATTTTACAATCTCACAATTTTATAAACACAATTTTGAGCGAGTCCGTCTTCACGCAACCGTGAAGCTTCTCGCTTTGTTTCAGCATTTCGTTTTTCCGCAGGTCGCCACAATCACACTTACAATGCAGCTCTACAGCCATCACAAAAGTGACACTACACGCAACAATTGCGCCTTTTGCATTAGCAACATTCACATTCATAATAATAAGGAAATTAAAACAATATCAGGTTTCATGGTTTTTAGCAACCCATTATTAGCAAAACATTTATTACAGCTTGCCTGTAAAACCGACTACTAATGTCTGGATGTCACACTCTGTAGCGGCCGAACGGTAAGAGATATTCGAATGAAACCTCATTGTGTTCAACATCAAAAAGTAGGTGACCACAATCAGATGTCTAAGACCACTCCCTGACTCCTCCCCCCAAAGCGTTCCCTTTCTTTTAAAAACGCCTTTAAAAGACAGAAAACGCCTTATAGGGATCAGGGAATGGTCTAGATGTCTGGTCACCTACTTTTTGATGCTGAACACAATTTCAAAGTTTCATTCGAAAGTTTCATTCGAATATCTCTAAGCGTTTGGCCGCTACAGAGTATGACAGACAGACAAGATAAAAGAAAAAGCGGTCCCCTAGCGATTTTACATGCAAGCTGTAACCTTCGGGCCGCTGAAAAGATGATCAATATCCACTATCATTATTCATTTTATAATTAAAAAAAAAGGTGGAAATGAATGAAAAACCATTTTTGTAACTTTATAATTATAAAAATGATAGGAGGATATATATAACAAAATGAACTAAAACATTTGAAAAAAGAAAAGAAGCTAACCATTTATTCATAGATAAAAAAAGGAAAATCTTTGAAGAGAAATTGATAAACATAAATGCTGAATTTAACAATAAAAATGCAAAAGCATACTATAAAGAAGTTAATAATATATAGAAAGTATTTAAACCTCATATCAAGTTAATTAAAAACAAATCAGGAAGAAAAATTAGTAATGAAATAGAGATTTTAAAAAGATCGGAAAATCATTACTTAGAACATTTTGCTTGTAAAAGAAGAAGAGAAAATAGAATGAAAATAGACTGCAGAAATTTATTTGGAGCCCCCAAATATCGTTGAGATAGAGATGGCAATAAATAAACTTAAAAAACAACAAAGCATCAGGATATGATTTAATTCCAGCAGAGTTAATAAAATACGGAGGAATAGAACTTAAAAAATCCTTGCTGCAAATTATAAACGTAATATTAGTATATATACAGGAGATCACAGGGGATTATCAATGTGACTTTAAACCTGGGAAATCAACTGGAGATCAGTTGTTTATAATGCGATAGACTTTTGAAAAATGTTGGGAACACAATATAGATATACATCACCTATTTCTAGATTTTGAATCAGCATATGATACTGTGGTAACGGATGAAATATGGGATTCAATGCAAAAATTATGTGAAGCTATAACTAAAGAAAAATATGCAGTTCTTAAAGTTGGTAAAAAAGTTAACAGATAAAATAATTTTGGAAAGAGGTATTAGACAAGGTGATGGGATTGCCCCATTTTTGTTTAATATTGCACTTGAGATCGCAATACAAAGAACCAATATACAGACAAGTGATACTATTTTTTCAAAAAGTCAAGAGATTCTAGCATATTCGGATGATTTCGTCCTAACGCGAAGAAGAATAGAAGATTGGGAAGAAATATTTATTGAATTAAAAAAACAAACAAAATTATTAGGACTAAAAGTTAATGTGGAAAAATCTAAATATATGATTATCACCAAGAAACAACAAAATCAAGATATAAATAGAATAAACATTTGAACTTATTCCTTTGAAAAAAATAATGAATATTTATATCTCGGCTCATTATTAACTTCAGATAAGGAGTTAAAGCAGGGTCGGCAACCCACGGCCCGCGAGGCATCTTAAGATTTTCCGGTTTTTTTTTGGTTGGTAAAATAAGATTTCCTTTTTTTTTTTTTGTTTGGTTGTTAAAATAAGATTTTGCCCAAGTGCGGCCCGCAGTAATCCCCACATAAAATATTTGGCCCTCTTACCAAAAAAGGTTACCGACCCCTGAGTTAAAGGACGAAATTAATAGAAGAATCAATTCAGCAAATAAAGCATATTAAGCGCTTCTGCCAACAATTAAAAGTAAAATAATAACAAGGAAAACGAAAATAAATATATATAAAACTCTGATAAGACCTATTGTGACATATGGGGCTGAATCATGGACGTTAACAACGAATGTTTGTGCAAGACTTGCAATATTTGAAGATATTAAGAAGAATCCTGGTGGCGATCAAACAAGGTGACTGCTGGAAAAGAAGATATAACAACTATATGAACATTATAATGATATAAATATGGAGACACATGTTAAATTAATAAGGTTCAGATGCTTAGGACATGTGATAAGAATGAACAACAATAGGAATGTTAAAAAAGTTTACAATGGAATGCCAGAGGGTATAAGGACTAGAGGAACACCGAAATTAATATGGATGGACAGTGTAAGGAATGATATAAAGGAATTTGAAATTACAAATAGGAAAAAAAAGACAGAAAACAGAGAAAAATGGACGAGAACTCTGAAGGAGGTTAAGGCCCAAATGGGGTTGTAAGACCAAACAAGAAGAAGAAGATAATTAAAAAAAAAAAACAAATTAAGCGAAAAGAAAAATTTCTAATTTCAAAAAATTGTTAAACAATAATAAAAAAAAGTCTGATTAAGTTTAAAATTTCAAAAAAAATTACTAAAATAAATATAAAAATCAATTTGTTTCAGTTTATTTAAGACAACTTATTCGTTTTTACAAATAATAAATTATAACAGATTATACGTGCAGTTGGAGCATTTCCTGGTTTTTCAACAAAAGCATTTTGAACAACAGGCTGGCAGTGAGGAATAGCAAAAACTGAAGAAAAAAAATAAAGTTACATTCCGTAAATGTTTAGTATCTCATAATATTATATTGTTTTTCATTAATTTATCATCCTAATTAAATGAGATATGAGACGTATAAACATGAAAAACAAATATTTAACAGCAAATGTAGGGTGATTTTCATTTTGGTGATTGTAGGAGTGTATTAACGATCATCAAATGTATGGAACTTCTAGCACTGAATTCCTACATTATTTACACGACGATAATTTCAGATTTGCCCGTACAAGAGGTAATTAGCTTATAATCAAGTAAAGTTATCTATTTGAATGATAACGAAATTTTCCACATAATCTCCTAAATTATGCATACCTTTCAGTTGATAAATTTTTATTGATAACTTAATTACTAGGAATTCTTTCAGTGCAAGCTTGATTAGATAGAAAAACAAATGAACTTAGCAACTGAAATAATTCTGTAGTTGTTATATCATCTAAAATAGAACGTCTCATCACCTGAATGCAATCATCTAAATTTCTTTCAATATTTGCCTGATGGCTATTATTGATTAGATGAATTCTTTTCTTATCGTAACCACTGGGTTTTTATGTTTATAAAGAAATTGTTTTTGAAATAAATAAGTGAATAAGAGCACTGGTGTTAATAAACTGAGTTTTAATGATCTCTTCAGCAATTATAAACCTGAAAGTTTTAAAGAAAAACATAATTTCCAATTCTCAATTAATAACCCGAAATTCCTTTGGTTAAAAATTAAATCACTAATAAAATATTTTTTAAAAGATTCATAAGTTAATATCCTAATCATGAAAAACAAGATTTGCTCTCGTAGTTTTTAAGATTTAGCTAGAACTATATTCCAGACAGTAAATGAACTTAAATGAACCTCTGTGTTCGTTGTAAAACATGGCTGGAATAAAATGTGATTCTTTATCAGTGTACCGTAATTCCTTGTCTTCATGTGTCAGCTTTTATTGTTGCAGCGGCGAATTTCTTTGTTAAGAACCGAGAAGGTCAGTTTCTGTTATTCCGGGAGGGATGTAGTGAGGGTAACTTTCGAAATGTCGAATATGAGTAAAAATTTCAGTAGATACAGGCGGTTTAAGTATAGGAATAACACGATGAAAAAAGATGGCAGTAGTCAGATGATGCAACTGGAACGGATATCTGCCGGCGAATCCATAACTTGGAAGCCTGCAAACAAAGGAACAGCATCCGACGGGCCAAGTGATGATGCAGGTGGTGACGGAGGTAATGATGCAGATAACACGAATCTATAAAATAAAATATGAAATAAACGGGAGAGTGGAGGGGAAGAAGTATGGATCAACGAAATTGCAATATTAAAGAGAATCATCGTCCCTATCCCTTTCTTTTTTTGCAGAATCCATAGAAATATCAATTGGATTTGACCGAAATTGAGCCATTACAGCAGCTGGGGTCCCAAAAACAATCAGTGATTCCTTATGTCTGCGTAACAGGTCGTTAGATTCATTCGTCAGTAACAAATACGCCCGGTTCTCTGAACTTCACATCGATTATATTTTATTTAAAGCTGATCAATAACAATTGATTCCTGCTTATTTTCCAATCAATATCTGCTTGTTGTGTCTGTCTCGTCCTTATCTAAGGTTGCAGGCTACTTATAAGCCTCTTCTAGTGGTTTATAAGGCCACCATGTTTACTTTGAACCCTCATTGCTCCTATACCAATGGCTGTCAGCCGCAACAATTTTGCTGGTTGACTTAGTTATGGACGATCTTTCGAATGCATATGGTATGAACCGACAACTCCGGTTAATCTATCGTGCCTTTTACTTGTGAGCAATGCGGTTCAAGTTCGGCGGTTAGGTTTCCGCAATATACCTGCAGCCAGATCCAAAAAATTGTATAGCACATTACTACACCTTTGGGATTGTCAGAGGGGTTTTTACTTTTGTTGTTGATAGCCGAAGCAAAATTAATCCTGATGGAAGAAGTTCAACAAATCCTGTATGGGCGCATAATCTTACATAGCGATGAAAACGTAGGATTCCGATAAGGGACAGAAACATATATAATGTTTTGGTTGAGTAATTTAGCGTGGAGGGTTATAAATATTCCGCATTGCGAAGGCTATATATTTATCAAAGAAATGTTTTGGTTAATGATTGCAAAGGAGGATATCTTGATTTTGCTGAATTTCAGTTTAAACATATCGTGAGAGCTTGAGATCATAAATGCTCTTCCAACCGCCATGTTGACGATGTTGATTTTGAAGAGAAACGGACACTCTGAGTCATAGTTTAAAGTTAAATCACAGGAAGTGGGTTTCCTGTAAATTTGAGTTCCAAAACTCGAACCCTTCCGTGTAATTAACACGTCAAGGAAAGGTATCTATTATTCTTATATTCTATCTTAAAACTGATATTGGGATGAATTTCGCCTATGATGTCTGTTCGTGTATATTAGTTTGTTTCACTGACACTGAAAATGAATAAATTAGTTAGCTAAATAAACTGTAACACACACACACACACTTTGTTATTCAGCTCACTGACCTTTTACTTCCTGTTGACTTATACACACTCTGGTGTCAAAAAATTAAATTCAACACATCACCTAGTGAGCAAATTCAAAAACAATACATTAAACTTGTCTCTAACTGAGTGAGGAATGTATACATGTCCTTAAATATTAAAGGTGTTTCACTAAGTGCTCTACGCAAATGTTGTTTTGTGAATTTTATATTAGCTTCCCATAGACCCCTAATCAGACAATAAAGTTTCGCTATTTTGACACAAATTTGCGTTATTCCGAGCTTAACTGTGAACATCGCTTTTTTCTGCTATCAACATTCTAAAAATTATTATATTTTCAAAATTTTAATTACTTTTGGAAAACGTTTCATATTTATATGATAAGAATAGTTTAGGTTCTTTAATCACAAAAGCCGTGCTGGCATGGCCGTGCGGTCTCGGCGGCGGCCAGCCGTGGCGACCAGTGCGCCAGTACCTGGGTTCGAATCCCAGCAGTGGCATGGATGTTTCAATTTCCTTTCCTGTGTAGTCCAGCCTCTTCGTCACTTTCTCTTCGGTCTGACGTCATTCGTTAATGGCGTCCTGGGTGCAGGCAACGGGAAACCACCCCCAGTATCTTTCCTCAGGTGTTTCTAGGAGATCCATGTGAGACCTCCATAGAACTGGACCTGTCTTCGGACAGAAAACTATGGATGGATGAATCACAAAAATGTATTTTTTTTCTTTCAAAAGACAACAAAGAAAGCAAAAGAATACTTTCTTTTGAAAAGTTTCGTTGAGAAATTATTGACGAAAAATTAGAACATTTAAAAATACAATAATTAATAATAGAATATTTATAAACATTATCCCATAACAATATATCGAAGAATAATATTTTCTGAAACTAATACGACAATAAAGATTTCAGATTCTCTTCAAGTGTATTCTTTTTACATTTTATTGTAATTTATTTTTACATTATTACATAAATTTATTTCTCTATTTCACTTCATAAATGTCCAAAAATCCTGTAAGAGCCTGATCTTTAAATACTGCAAATGAATAGTTTTGTTAATATAAGATAAATATTCCCAATCGTTACATTCACTTCTTTTTAAATCTTCTTTTTTCTACAATATGTGATTATAATTTAAAATTGCTTTTTATTTATATTGATTATATTTCCAGGAACTAAATAAAAAATTGAGCAAGAGATTACTTTACAATAAAGCATTTTCGTTTGGGAATGAGAAGATTTCACATAAAGATGAGGAATCAAGAAAAGGACGATTAAGATTGAACGATTCCTTTAAACATGATTTCAGGTACCGTTGGGAAGCCAAGGCTCAATGCTGTCCGTGTCTGTCCTCTCCTAACAACTCTCGAACGGAAAATCGGATCGTGTTGAATAACTGAAAACTATAGGAATAGGGTATTTTCAGGGGGTACAGCCCCCCCCCCCACCTTGTTCGAGATATTTGGCATTGTTGTCATTGTACCCTCCTAAAACTCCCGAACGAAAGTTCGGCTCGACCAAGAGACTTCACCATCGTGTTCAGAAGCCTAAACAACGTTAACACTCCCCTTTGTTCGAGATATTTGCCATTGTTTTCATTAGATTTCCCCTATTATCTTAAATTTTAGAAATGCATTCATATCGTTTCAGATGTCAGCTATAGCTTGATGGTTAAGGTTTCGAACGCATATACTTTAAGTTGTCGATTGAAATCTGTATGTCTTAGCTTCTTTTTTTTCCTCTTAATAGTTTTTTTCAATGGTCGCTTAGGTTTTGTTTTTATTTTGTTTTTGTTTTTTGTTTTCCCCAATCTTTTTTTTTATTTTGTTCCTAACTTTTTTTTATTTTTCATTACATTAATGCTTTGTTATTATCATTTTTCTTTTTCTTTTATTATAATGGATCGCTCTTAAATTTATGCTTTAATACAAAATTATATTCACTTGTATTTTTTGCAGTGATGAATGTATGTTTTTTTATTAATTGTTCTTTCTCAACATTATATTTCACAGTTTAAAGAAAAATAGGAAACTTTTCATTTCATGAATATGCAGTAAAGATAAAGATGACGACTCGGGCAGTGGCAAAGACAGCCTTGCTGAAGGGAATGGCAAATTGGGAGGAAGAATGAAAATAATTGGCTTCTGGATTTATTTTTTCCCTGTTGAATGTTTCTGATTGGAAAAATATAATCTACTGTTTGGAGGTATTTTTTAGGCTGAAACAAGACTTGCTTGCTAGAGAAAATAAATCCTTGTGGTGGTATTTGGTTCCACTGCTCAGGTGGCAAAAAAAAAAAAAAGATATGGAAGTGCATACATTTGCAACATGTTCTTGAAATGGAGACTTCCATTTGACCAACAAAGCACAAAAGAGAAGTTAAATATTAAATCATATTGAATCATAGTAAGGACATTTGATAAACACTACATTTTGTAAATAATAATGATGATCAACTTATTCGAAAATGAAGGGAGAATTTTATACCTTATTTTGTATTTTAATAACTTTTTAATCATGGGCATAAGCCTTTAAGGAACATTTCTTAACATATGATTACTATACAATATAGAAAGGTTATCGATTTCTGTTGCATTCAAAACAAAAAGACTATACAAATAAAACAACACAATAGTTAACAGAACTTATTTTTTCTTCAAGATACTGTTTTGGATAAATATCTAAATAATTTTACAAATTGGAAAATAAACTTTAGAGATCAAAAAACCAAAATGATATTGTTCCCTTAGCTATCGTACATGAAGCAGCAGTCAATATGATCTTCAAAGTCTTACGAAATTAGGTTGAACGACAAATTATTCCTTGGATTCAATCGAAAAAATATGGGAGGGTACAGTTTATATCGCATGCATGGAAAACATTGTTTTGTTTTGTAGTTTTTAAAGAAATTCAAGGATTAGCAGGAGCTATTACTTCAAGCAAGAGATGGATTTGACAGAACTGTGTGACTCAGCGTAAAATATAGAGGGAAAATATGTGATTTCATGGCACCTATCCTAATTTACCCATTTCTTCTTTTATCAGATTTTACTGTTGTAGGGAAGAATTTAATTGTTACAATCAAGAGAGTTAGTTTCTATTGGCTCCGGGAAGGATCTGTAAGTGATATGGAGCGCAGATTTAACTACCAAAATCCTTTTATACTTAGCATAAGAATATAATAACCTGATATGCAAATGTATAGAATTACTGATTATTTTATCTGACCCCAGCTGCTAAAACTATTCCATTTTTGTCAAAATCCATGTATTTCTATAAGTTCTGCAAAAAAAGAATGGGATAGAGATGATGATTCAGTTTGATATCGCGATTTACTTGAACCCCACTTTTTCCCCCCTCCAATTTTTTTTATTTATTTTATATTATAAAATCTGTTATCTGCGTCATTACCTACGCCATTACCTGCCGCTTTCTTGGCCCATCCGATGGTGTGTTGTTTTCTCCGAATACAGCTTACGATC
>JAFIDM010056646.1:18189-58538 GCA_023159025.1 Thereuonema tuberculata | reverse complement strand
TGTGCTAGATCAGTGTATTTACTGATCTTGTCTGCGTGAGTTTTCTGCATGTTCTTGCTGATAGGCACTGCAATATCAATTAGATAGGTCTGTTTGTTGACCTTATCAACAAGTGTGATGTCTGGTCTGTTGTGATGTATGGTTTTGTCTGTGTGAATGGGGCGGTCCCAGTATAGTTTATATGAGGGTGACTCTAATACACTTTGTGGTATGTACTTGTAGTACGGGACCGTGCTCTTAATAAGTGAATGTTTGTGTGCTAGTTGTTGATGAACGATCGACGCTACCTGATTGTGTCGGTGGAGGTAGTCTGTTTGAGAGAGAAGGGGACAGCCTGATATTACGTGGTCGATCGTCTCATGCGTAGTGTGGCATTTCCTGCATTTGTCGTCATGTATTATTATTATTATTATTAATATTATTACTCTTAAGGAATTCTTATACTCATTATTTTCCCTGTACTGTTTTGTTTTCAAATTAGTCTAGCTGATTCGTTCTATACAATTTACCTTCCTTATATCCCATCTCCCATTCCTCTCTCCCACTTTCTAATTCGTACTGTTTATACTAAGAAACAATTTCGGTTTTGAGATCTATATTTAAAAACAATTTATTCAAGTGATTCCTTAGGCCTCATAATACACTGTAAACTCTTTCTTTCCACTTGCTCTACTTCGTTTCTTGACCTCTCAACTCCATCTATTTGAATCCCTTGGCTCGCTCTAAATAACGCTCTAAGTCAGACGTCATTGCGAACTTTCAATGAATAGTGAATAAAAACCCATAAATTTTAAACCATATCTTCCGCCTTCTCCTTATGGCAAGCATTGAAGACCCATTCTTAACTATCTCACCAGACTCTCTGATCATTCTTTCGCAAAATATTCATAGTATTAAAGCTAATTGGGACATGCTACTAATTAATTTAGAAACTTTGCACAAATTTCCTGATTTTCTACTTCTGACGGAAACTTGGGCCACAAACTCACAGACTTTGCCGGATATTGAGGGATATTCCACAGTTTCAATAAATAGAAATCACAGAAAAGGTGGCGGTGTTGCTCTATATTATAATAACAAGTTCAATATTACAAAAATTAACGAATTCTCTTTTATCAATGTAGATTTAGAATGTGTTTGTTGTTCGGTAAATGAGGATCTAATATTCGTCGGAATGTACAGACCACCTTCTGGAAACCTTCAATTCTTCCAGGATTACTTAGTTTCAGTTGTTAATTTTATTAACCACAACAATAAAAGAGGGATATTTATAGGCGACTTTAATACTAACTTTCTCAATATAAATGACAAAACAATCATAGATATTATAACTTCACTGAATTGCTACTCTTTCTTCCCTCTCATAGATTCGCCAACTTGTCACTCTGTCTCTCACTCATCTCACACACTTTTGGATCAAATCTTTACGAACTTTCCTGTACAATCTAAAGGTATCCTGAACGTTTTAATAACGGATCACGATCCAATATTCCTTACAGCTACAACTTCTAATTTATTTAAAAACCTTACTTTTAAAAAGCCTGTAAGAACTAAAAATAGGAAAATCACAACAAAAAATGTAAATAACTTTAAAAAATATCTTCAGAAAATTAACTGGATAAGAGAGTTGAAAGATGCAACATCTACGGATGAAGCAGCCACTGTCTTCAACAAATTCTTCTTCACTGGATTCAATAAATATTTCCCGCCTCTCTGCACTCCTAAGACTAATACATCTAATATAAATAAAAATCCATGGCTTTCCTTGGATCTACTTAAAGAAATTCGCCAAAAAAATAAGTTTTATAAAACCTGCAAAAAGAACCCTACCCCTGACAAACTTCAGTGTCTCAAAACTCTTCAAAATAACTTAAAATCAAAAATTAGATCGGCCAAAATCAGTTACTTTGAAAATGCATTTAAGGATAGCCTATCTATTAAAGAGAAATGGAAGAATATTAATAAACTATTAACAACCTCAATTAAAGAAAAGCTTCCATCTCATCTTATCGCCGAGAATAATCCCACTGATACCACTCAAAATTTAAATCATTTTCTGAATAAGCTACTTCCACACTCATCCTCTTCTTCTCTTGATGTACGTAACATTTCTATACCTCAGAACCCAGTTCCTTCTTCCTTTTATCTATCACCAACTTTCCCTCTTGAAGTGGAATATACAATTAAATCGTTAAGTAATAAAAGTTCTTCTGGACCTGATGAGGTCTCCCCTAATCTTCTTAAAAACATCGTAGATGAAATATGTCTCCCTCTAGCTCACATATTCAATATGTCAGCCATAGAAGGCATCTTCCCTTTCTCCTTCAAAGAGGCTAAAATTATTCCACTATGGAAATCAGGTGACATGAACGATTTAGCCAACTATCGTCCTATATCTATAATTAACACGTTCTCAAAAGTCTTTGAAAAGCTTTTTCTTAATAAGTTATCTACATTCATATCTCAGAAAAAACTACTTGCTGAACAACAACACGGTTTCACACATCGAAAAATACTGAAACAGCTCTAATAGATTTAACAGAATTCATCACAAATCAAATGGCATCAAAGCAAATTGTTTTAGGTTTATTTCTTGATCTCAAGAAAACATTTGATTTAATTAATATTGACATCTTACTGACTAAATTAGAGCATTTGGGTATTAAAGGCCCTCCATTGTCATGGCTAGCTTCTTATCTAACTAATCGCCAATATCAATTAACTCTAAATGGATACTCTTCCTCCTGGTTTTCTACATCCAAAGGCTTCCATTCTGTCTCCCCTTCTCTTCAATCTATTTATTAACTATCTCCTCCTCACTTCTCCAACTAACAAATGCATCTTCTATGCGGATGACGGGACTCTTCTCTTTGCTAATATAGTGTAGTCATTTTGAGTCAAATTTTGGTGATTAGTTTAAAAAATTGTTACAAGCATGGGCCTTGGTATGTGGAAAGTACTTGATCATCCCAATAACATACTAAAAGTCCCCTAAAATCAAGCTTCTGCTACGGCCGCCATCTTGAAAATGGCGGCTGAAATGAACTTTTTCATGCGCTTGGCAGCAACCCCTTTTAACCCCTGTAGGCAAGCCCCTAATTGAGATAGAAAGATAATTTTGATGTCTATGTCTTCGTAAGGGATTACTCTTTCCACCTATGTGCATTTTATGAATGTCAGGAGTCCTACGGGAGAGAGGGAGGGAAAAGTTCGAGCAATTTAATCAATTTTGTCCAACTTTTTTGTTTTTCTTCTTCATCTTCTTCTACAATTGGGTACTATCGTCAGACGTATAACCTCCTTGGAATCCCTGTTCCATTAGCTTTCCAACGATGTATAGTTCATGGCGCTTAGGAGCCGTGCTACGGCCACCAGTGTGAAGTTCTACGACTTCCTTGATTTCACTGGCAGACGTGTATGAAGGGTTAAGATATTGCTATTCTCTCAGAAAGCATGCACCGTAACCAAATGTTTTAAATTTGTATGTTGAACTTGAATTACCAGGTGAAGATCTGCTGCATAAAATATGTATTGTGGCTTAATAGGTGTGATTAGAATGGGACATGGGTGCGAGGCTAAATTGTTGTCAGAGTTATGTTGGACTTTGGACATTGGGGGAAGAGACAGAAGAGACATCATCAAAAGAATACATGTGTTTGAAAGTGAATCATAAATATGGAAACAGTGAATTGTGTTTTGTGCAATGAGAACCTCAGTAAAGGAAAAACTGTGATTATAAGAAAAGGATTGGGTGGACTTATTGCAGCAAGTAAAGAAAGAGAAGATGAGTTGTGGCAGAAGTTTGTTAATCGTGAAGAAATTAAAGTTCACGTTACTTGCAGAAAAATCTATAAAAAACCAAGCAGTATTAAAGCATCAAAACGAAAACGTGAAGAGCAAGAACATGAAGAAAGAAGTGCAGGATCTTCACGAAGACCACGATCATCATTATGTTACAAGACTTGTTGCCTATTTGGTGAGAAAAATGTAATAACTCCGAATCGTAAGTTGTCGAAAGGTAGGAGAAGGCGAATTTCATTGATTGAAACGAAGGAAATTCAGAAATCTATTTTGACTAAATGTAGTGAACGTGAAGATCAATTGGGTGAAGATGTGAAGTATCGGGTAATGAATGTGGATTTGATAGCAGAGGAGGCGCGATATCATGTTGATTGTTAAGTTAGTTTCAGGCGTATAAACGAACATACCAGGTCAGGAAGACCAACTTATGATAAATATGATGCTATATTGCAATTTCTGTATCATGATATTGAGAGCCAAGATGAATGTCAATTCACTTTACCTGAAATGAAAGACATTATCAACTATATTCCAGGTGGAGAGCAGTGTGATATTTCGGACTACCTTCTTAAAACTCGCTTAAAAAGTCACTTTAAAGACAGAATAATAGTAACTGGAAATAATAGGAAACCATCCACACCAGGTTTAAAGAAAATAAAGATGAAATCAGTTGATGTTAAAAGTGTTGAGTTAGGCGTGATTCAAAATGGATTTCAGGTCAATTTTCTTTGGATTGCAGGATTCTTATTTTCAGAAAATTCTCTTCCCTTCTGGAATGGATTCATGCAAGAAGCTGGAAATTATGAAGTTTCGAAAATTCTACCATTGCCTGTCATCCATTTAGAGGCCAGCAATCTGACCACAATTAATTCTACTTTGACATTTGCTGCATCAGAATGCAATCTGAAGAATAGGTCTTGTATTGTAACCTTTGACCAACCACTTTTCATAAAAGCATGCGAAATAGTGGAAGCAGCAGAAAAGGACAGCATAATCTCTTCAGTTATTGTTAGACTCGGAGGCTTTCATCTGTTAATGAGTTATGGATGTATTGGAAACATCATGAAAGAAAGCGGCATAGAAGAGCTGTGGGGAAGTGTCTATGCCAAACGTGTTCCTCATTTGATATCAGGCCATGCATTTTATCGATCTTTGAGAGTCCATTTCCTCACAGTAGTTGCTCTGTACAAGTATCTAACTGTAAAATTTCCTGCTCTGGTAAGTGACATCTCGAAAACTTTTGTTTCGGACAGTGAACGGGTGTTAAGAAATGAAGTAGCACCAGAGGATATCATGACTTCAAACGCAGGAGAATGTATAGTGTCGGATATTTTAGCTGCCTGCAGAGAAACAGAACAAAGTAGTAGGACAGCTAAACTGTGGGTCTAATATATTAAAATGGTTATTCTCATTATGGAGTTTATCAGAGCTGAAAGGACAGGAGATTTTACGCTTCATCTGAATACAGTAATCTGTATGTTACCTTTTTTTCATGCCGCAGGTCATAATTTGTAAGCAAAAAGTGCTCAACTCTATATCCAGAAGATGCTTGATCTACCACCCAAGATGGAAGATGGAGATTTTGAACGTTTTTCTAAGGCTGGATTTTTCTGCATTCGTCGGTCTTCCAGATTTTGGTCTGATATGGTAATAGAACAATCACTAATGAGAAATAAGCTTAACGTGCTGTGAATTAAGTTATAAAGAAAAAGAAAAAGAAAAACAGCACCTGAATAAGAAATTAAGAAGAGATTGCCTTTCTGATTTTAGATTATGGGGAGGAGTTGGGAACGGCCGTTTCGTCCTTCAACGGACTCATCAGCCCAACCCAGCCTCAACCCTAACCAAATCAGAATGGTTGAAGGATGAGTCCGTTGAAGGACGAAACGGCCGTTCCCAACTCCTCCCCATAATCTAAAATCAGAAAGGCAATCTCTTCTTAATTTCTTATTCAGGTGCTGTTTTTCTTTTTCTTTTTCGTTATAATCACTAATGAGACCTATGAAATCTATTGGTGGCCTAACACATGGCCGGGGTATGACAGAGAAAAATATTTTACGATGGACCACATCTCTTCCTCTATGCACTGAAGTTACCAAAACTGTTGAGCATTTTACTGGTGTATTCTCAAAGACATTCGAACATCATGCAGAAGAGAACCCAAGCAGAAAAATTCGAGATTCACAAGATTTACAAATATTTTGTAACTGGTTATTGGAGCACAATCCATTTCAGCATGCCTCTGGGGAAGTAGTATCTCTATCCGCGGGACTAGTCAGTGATTCATCAATAACTTGTGATCAAGCACGAAAGTTGGGAGAGGTGTCTATGGAAGATATGAAAGAAAAAATCCTTGCTACGATCACAATTAAAAGGAAATATAGGGCAAAACCGCTTGCAGAAGTCAACTCTGCAATCAGGTTGGGAGCTGATATTGTTACTGTCAATACCCAGTAGCTTTTCAACAGAATTATATGTATTGAGAAAGAACCAAAGAAATTGAAAAAGTGATTTACATATGAGTTAGCACCAAGGCCTCCTTCTCTATTTGATGAAGTGTCACTAAGAAAAGGTGTGAAGTCTTCTATAATTAAAGTCTTTCAAGCTGCGGAAACTACAAACATTCCTGATAATTGTGTATTTGTTTTGGATGGGGGACATCATCTCTACAGTGTACTTTGGTCCCGACCTGCCACATACGGAGGCATGGTTAATTGCTATATTTCTTACATCACATCTCGCTATGGAAGTAACTGTTGGGTGATTTTTGGCGGGTATCCTGATTATCCTACAACCAAGTGCTGTGAACATCAAAGAAGAGCTGCCAAAAGAACGTCCGCTACAATTCAACCCAAAGAAAATGCGGTAATAACAACCACACAGGCAGAGTTTTTGGCTAACAGTAGGAACAAAAAGTCATTTATAGAAGTTATTGCTAGACATTTCATGTCATCGAAGTGAAGTTGTCAGAAGCAGATGCAGATTCTGTAATCGTTTCAACATCATTAGAAATGGCACTTACTGGTGCTGCAGTTGTAGTTGTTGGCCAAGACACAGATTTGCTTTGTTCTTTTAACTACATTTGCTTCTGAAACAGACAAGGTTTTCTTCCTCAGTCCTGCTTCTGGTTCTAAATCTCAAGAAACTTTGTACAGTATAGCTCGAGAAATACCTTTGCTTGGAGAAACTATATGGAGCTTCTTATATTTGCACATGCAGTAACAGGCTGTGACACAACCTCTGCCATGATCAGGAAAGGAAAGGAAAGCTAAATGCATTTAGGGTATTAGAGAAAGACAGTGCTCTCAGAGAGAAAATGAAAGTATTTAACGATCCTTCTTCAAGCAAAGAAAACATAGCTGCTGCAGGCGAAGTATTTTTTTCTTCAACTATATGGACCATCAAACCGTACAACCTTAGATGATTTCAGATATTACAAATACCATCACTTGATTTCTAAGCAGTCAGTGGGCAAAACCTTTGACCAAAATTGAGTATACTAACAGTTTTAAGAAAGCATACCTTAATTTGTATGCTTCAGCAATATTTATCGTATTGAAGCGCATATTTTCCCCACCCCAGTTTTTGTGGATTACAAAATTCAGTTTTTATTTTTATCGCATAATTTCCCCACCTCTACTTCAGCTATAAAGATGGCGGGCTGCGCTGCGTGAGTTACGAAATTACGTCACAGTCGCACACACACTTCCGTGCATGCCTATTGCTTAACTGTACTTTGAAGAAAAAACAAATGTTGAGTTGTGATTTCTTATATTTGAAATGTTGCGTGTTAATAAAATTGTTGTTAATTACATTTCTTGCTTTAAAAATCAATATTTAACATGGTTTTCCTTACACTTTCACCATAGTTTTTTTCCTCAAATTGAAAAACATCGCGTAATTTCTCCCCCCCCCTTTTTTTTGTCAAAATATTGATGAAAAAAAAGGGGAAATTATGCGAGTAAATACGGTAATATATATAAAATGTTTTACTTCTTTGAAAGAAATTAAAATTTAAGTGAGCGTATCTTATAATATACTGGTATGGCATTTCAGCCCATGTTTTATATACTGTTTTTTCAAAGAAACATGATGTAATCATTTAGGACATAAAAAAGCTTCTCAACGCAATTTATGTTGTTGGCACTAATTTGTACTTTCATCTTCATTAAAATGCTCTGTCAATACAATTTTAAAACAAACAGGTAAGATTTTATATCATGTTGAAGTTTTTGGATTAACCCTTCATACACGCCTGCCAGTGAAATCAAGGAAGTCGTAGAACTTCACACTGGTGGCCGTAGCACGGCTCCTAATTATCCCAGCGCCATGAACTATACATCGTTGGAAAGCTAATGGAACAGGGATTCCAAGGAGGTTACACTTCTGACGATAGTACCCAATTTGTAGAAGAAAATGAAGAAGAAAAACAAAAAAGTTGGACAAAATTGATTAAATTGCTCGAACTTTTCCCTCCCTCTCTCCCGTAAGACCCCTGACATTCATAAAATGCACATAGGTGGAAAGAGTAATCCCTTACGAAGACGTAGACATCAAAATTATCTTTCTAATCTCAATTAGGAGCTTGCCTATAGGGGTTGAAAGGGGTTGCTGCCAAGCGCATGAGAAAGTTCATTTCAGCCGCCATTTTCCAAGATGGCGGCCGTAGCACAAGTTTGATTTTTGGGGACTTTTAGTATGTTATTGGGATGATCAAGTACTTTCCACATACTAAGTCCCATGCTTGTAACAATTTTTTAAACTAATTTTCCTAAAATGACTACACTAATAAGAGTATAAAGGATCTCAAGGAAAATGTTCAACAAACGCTCCATCACCTTGAATCTTGGTTGTCTTTAAATGATCTGAAATTAAATACATCGAAAACAGCATATATGTTTTTCCATCAAAAAAACAAAATTCTTTGTAAAGAGAATTTTTCTGTCACTTATAAAAACACTGCCCTTCAGGAAGTGCATTTTTTCAAATATTTGGGTATCTTTCTCACACAGGATCTTTCATGGAAACTACATACGCAACAAATTTCTTATAAAATTTCTAAAAACTTGGGCATTATTAAAAAACTAAACTTTCTACCGACACAAATACTTCTAAATCTATATTGGTCCTTAATCCACTCCAACATATCCTACGGTATTGCAATATGGGGCATCGCCTCTAAATTTTATCAAAACATGATTCTTAAGGCACAAAAACACTTCCTGAGATTTTTGGACGGAAAACCAATGCAATACTCGACTAAATCTCTTTGGCACAAATATAAAGTTATGTCCTTCCATGACCTCTATAACCTACAGTTAGCTCTCTTCACATATAAATTCTTTATAAAAATATCTCCTCTTCTATCACCCTACCGACTAAGCCCCAGTCACATCTTTACAATACAAGAACCTCCTCAACTCTATTTACTCCAAGAATCGCATCAAATTATCAAAAAAGAGCTGTTAGCTACTCTGCTCCTTCTCAGTGGAATAAAATTCCCCCCAATATTCGTGAAAGTCCCAATTTAAAACAGTTCAAAAGAAAACTAAAACATCATCTGCCTGCACTAACATAACTTTTCACAATTTTACAATTATCATTCTTACCTTCTCTTCTCTCCAATCCATAAGTTAATTCCTAATCTATCCGTTGTCAAGTCGCAAACGTCTACCTTCATCAGATATCTTCCAACCTTTCCTCTCCTCTTCCTTATTTCGCTATTTCTCTTTCTATTCTCTTTACTTTCCATCTATTTGGGCTAGGCTTAACCTCTTATCTGAAAATTTCTGTTCACGAATTATATGACATTCTTTAATTATATATTTCATTATCTTAGTTATTTTACGAAGATTGTATATATCACCAGATCTAAATCCACAATTGTGTAATTCCTTTTCACATTTTTATTACAAATTAACTGTTCCTTTTATCCCCATTATATTTATTAGTTTCAATGTTTTTGTGTTATGCTCTGTTTTGTTTTCTCCATTATATGTAACCAGTAATGCTTTTTGTATTTTATTTTATTTTATTTTTTCTTGCCTGTAATTGACTCCCTGCCTGCCTTCTCGACGGGACTACCATTAAGGCACAGGGAAGTCACACTCATATCTATTATGTATTATCAAACTTTTGTAAGGCAAATAAATTATTATTATTATATTATTATTATTAATAATGTAATGTAATTATTATGTAACTTCAGCATCTCTACACAGGATCAAGAAGTAGAACCTAGCAGGACTAATTTCTTGGTATTTTATATAACAAACAAAAATTACAGTCAATTGTAAACAGCTCTCCATTTCCCTTATGTGTATCAGTTTTGATCTGTGACCATGTTCATGAGATCTTTTTTTTATACGTCTTAAATGCTGAATGCTAAAAAAGCAGATTCTGATGACAGTTTTTTAGTTCTTCAGTGATTGCAATGATTGGATAAAAACTGCATCTCCTTCAAAAAAAATCCACTGCTATCAGAACTTCCTTTAATTTATTGTACAAAAAATGTAATTTTACTACGGTCGAACTAGAATAGAATAATTTTTCAATGATGAAGAGAACGTTTTTGATTCAAGATTTCTTTCTTAACTTCCTTATCTTCAAATTTGCTAAGCTAGCTATATCTGCGCCAGTTACATCTTCTCTAGGTTTTGGTCTTTAACTTGGTCTTGGGATAAATAACTTTTTTTTTTTTTTTGAGGGAAAATGCTAATTTACTGTTATGTCTTAAATGTCTAAAAATATGTTTCACTTGGGATATTTTTCAAATTTAGCTAAGAATTAAGTTCTTACAATTATAATTTCAAAATAAACATTTATTTTACCGAAATCGGTGAACCAAAATTAAATTCTTTCGTTCTTCAATATGGAATGAAAAGTGAAACAAGGTAGGGATAGTGATTAGTAAACCAATCACAGTGCTTCGAAACGGCTTCTGGGTCACCTTTTCTTTACAATAGACTGCGCTGGGGTGGAATAGAAAATGTTAGCGCGAATCTGTTTGCGACCCCATGGTATCTTACACACCCCTAATTATATGGAATAATCGTCATTCTTAACTCAAACCTTGTTAATACACTCAATTCCTAATAATGATTTAACAAAAAAGTAACGACGCTCTAACCAACTGAGCTAGAAGACCTCCTACAACATCTAACATTCAGGCCACCTACAACTGAGCTAACAGAAGCCGTTGCGAAGCCATTGTGAGATATGTGTCCACCGACAGACAAACCGGGGATATACGACGTCTTTCCGAAGCCTAAATTACCAGGGATTTCCATCAAATACTGTGAATAGAATAGAGCAACTTACAAATACATTTTTTTTGACTGCAGAAATACGGACAGTTACAAAAACATATAGGATTAATTTCCAGCTTTATAATTCTATATTGATCTTTATAAATAGACAAGGAAATTAACGTGCGTTAGTACATTTTTACAATAAAATAAATCAAAGAACGCACATAACTAAACAAAACAAAACACAAATTCACTGAGCTATTTTTGATATTTGTGCTGGAAATCGAGGACAGCGCTGTTTCGAGGCTTTTTGGCCTCTCATCAGCTCGACCTATCCAGCATACCCAAGCTCAGTGAAATGGGACGAATAGACAAAACGGACAAACATACAAATCAATGACCCCTGAATTACAAAGACATCAAAAATAAAATCAAGAATAAAAAGGTGAAAAATTATTTTTTTTTTTATTTAAAATAAAAAATATGAATACAAATGAAATAAAGATATATAAATTTATTAATTTAGGTTTAACTACTGACAAATAAAAAACAAAACAAAAAGAAAAGAAAAGAAAAATAATCTTTATAAATAGTTTAAAGAATTTATAGTTTTCTAATTTGAACTTAATCTTAATAGAATTTGCTAATGTTTGAAATATCTCAAAATAAAGCAAACTTTAGAAAACAACAATATAATAAAAACAGTAACTTCCCATTAGGCCTATTGGAATTAATCATATGCTTTTAGGCTTAGCAAATATCTTGGTAGAAAAATCATTAAAAATATGAAAATACCAAAGTTGTAAATAGTTACCGATTTTTTTTTCACATTAATTTCAAAAGAAAGTTACCTTCTTCACTATCCTCTGGTTTCTTCCTTTTATTTGTGGCTAAATTACCTTCACCTTCAGCACTTCGCTTTTTCTCCATATTTAGGATTAAAATCGTTTTGGGTTTCTCCTAAAAGCCACTTCCGTACATAAAATATTCGAAATCTCCAGATACAAGTAATGTTCTGACGCATGATTAAATAATTTTTAAATTTCAATTAAAATGTTATGAGACTGTTTTTTAAGATTTACTTTTAGTATTTAATGTTTTTATATTTACTTTAAAATTTATACTTTTGTATCAGTCTGCTAATTTTTTTAATATCTGAATCTATTATTAACGGACATTTTAAAATAAGATCTTTTTCTCAGAAATTAAAATATATACATCAATAACCCGGAATGCTTGAGATCTAGAATGTTTCGGATTTTGGATATTTCCTGATTTTGGAATATGGCATGGTGGTGTTGCAGACAAGTGAAAATTATTTATTTTTTTTATTTAAAATAAAAAACATGAATACAAATGAAACAAAGATATATAAATTTATTAATTTAGGTTTAACTACTGACAAATAAAAAACAAAACAAAAAGAAAAGAAAAGAAAAAAAAGAAGAAGGCATATTTTCGATTCCCCAGTGATAGAAAAGCCAGAGAAATTCCTTGACTTTATGATTCCAAGCAATTAGCATCTTTCTAATGTTTCTTAAGTGACCACTGCGCACAAAAACATTCACCAAATAGACACGACATCATCTTTGAAAAGTTCAGGATTTCGGAATTCTGAATTATAGAGATGCTCATCATAGAAAGAAATTGTTTTTATTAAAACTATTCGATCTACAATAATCGGTTTTCATTTAATATCAAATTATGAAACTATTTATATATCAGGAACTAAGCAGAATTTCAATTCTTAGGAAGCGCCAAATTCCCGGAAGTCCTTATCAGCTAATTTTAATAGTACATATAAAAAAAAGACGGCTTTTATTATCCAGTCGTCAAACGTTAAATAAAAACAGCTTTAATGGAGTTCCTCCTATATTGTACAGCACCAGGAACCTTCAGGTGGTTTTGACCCAAAAAGCACCTGTCGGTAAGACTTGAAATGGATAGCTGCTATTGCCTTAGTTATTGCGCTCTAAAAGTTTTGTTTTATAAATACAGTAAAACCCCGTTATTACGCTCGTCAAGGGATCATGAACTACAAGCGTAATAAGCGGGATAGCGCTATAGACGGGAAATGATTTATGAGATGAGGAAACATTTAGACACCATTTTACAGGAAAGATACTTGATTCTGCAATAGGTATAGTGCAAATGTAAGCTTATTTCCTATTAAAAAAAATCTTTGATTGTGGTTTGTCGTGTGTGTGTGCTACTGTTATGAATTATGACATTTTCAATGCGGTTCAAATAATTATTAACATCAATTGATACACCACTAGGAACAACACTAATATATTTTCGGAGCAGATTTAGTGCACTGCCCGCTATTTCACGCGCCTTTTCTTGAATGATTGGGCCACTTAATGGCACTGATGCATCACGGGACTGATGAATCCATTCAATTAGAATTTCCTTGGCATCTTCATATTTTCCACACTTTACTTTTTTACGTTTGCAACCACCCTTCGCTGCATTGATAATTCCATTCTTATTTTTTATTATTGTTCTCAGACTGGATGAGGGAATTCCTAGAGATTCTGCGAAATCCTTTTGACTTAGTGTAGAATTCTCGTCGACTTATGGAGAATTTCCAATTTTTCACTTATAGAAAGGGATTTCCGCTTCGAATTTTGCGCTAACTTACTCTATCACAGACCCGCACTTCAAAGAGTTCAAAGATTCCCTCCTACCAGGAAAGAAAAGAATCTTTACAGTGTTACATTTGTTTTCGATACAAAATTTCCTATATAAAAAAAGCGCTACAAGCGGGATTTGAAGCGTTATAAGAGGGTAAAAGTATACAGAGTTACATAGAAAATTCCAGGGACCGTATGAAACGAGCGTAAAGAACAGGATAGTGCTATAAGCGGGAGCGTAATAACGGGGTTTTACTATATCTGAATTCCCTGAGGACTTTAAATAGAATGACCTAGCACAGCACTTTGCTGTAAAAACCATTCTCATCTCTATCATATCTTCTTTGTCTCAATTTACAGTTTGAATAAATTTCATGTTTCATTATCTCTTGTCAAGAAGCCTAAAAAGAAATAATCAAATATAGAATTTGGAAATTTTGCATTGACGTTGTCACAGGTAGTCTTGCATAAAAACCAGTCTATAAACTGTTTTTTTTTTACCCTGAGTCACAGTTTCATTTATTGTCTATGAAACAAACAGCATTATTTCAATCTATGACCCTGACTAATACAAAATTATGGCATTTAGGATTAGCAGTCAAATGCAATGTAACTGGCATCTATAATACTGCACACAAATGACGGGGTTTCGCAAGTTTCTGTAGCAATTAAGACACTAATTGCACTGTGGGATTAGTGCTGCGATATTTGCGCAGAACGCATACTTGAATAACAGAGCGCCCAAAATAAGTAAAGCAAGTTTGGTGAAAATTTTAAAAAAATTTAATGAATGAAACATATGACAATATTAACAATATTTACAAATGTAATAAGGAATGTGATCACTACTTCCTGACAATGTAATATCAATAACAATACATCATCCTTAAAACCAAGGACTGGCATCAAAATTAATAATTAACCTTCAGAATACAACATTCCTAATGGATTCATCTACAAAAGAATTTAACTATAACACCTTTAGACTTTTATAGAAATTACTATACACTATGTTAGCAACTTATCTGGGGGCACGGCACTGCCCCCGCCAAGACGAGCCGAAGGCAGGAAGAGCACTACGTACCTTTTCTGGAAGTGTTTCGTCGTATTTTCGAACCCTCATAGCTTCGGCCTAGATAATACTAGAGAGCTCAAATTTTCAGGATATGAAGCAGTTACCAGACTATTGAAATACGCTAAGTTTCATTTATTTAGCTTTTATACTTTGGATTTTATTAATATCTAAAATACGTCGATTCCGTCACTCACTCACTCACTGACTGACTGACTGACTGACTGACTCATGATCATCAAAACCTCTAGGGTACTTCCTGAAGTCCTAGAAAGCTGAAATTTGGTATGCAGGTTAGGATTACCCCACAAACAACAAAAAAATTAAGAAATCCGTAACTTTCACATTCCAACCCCTCATAAAGGGGGGGGTCTTGTTATGTATTGTCGAACCCTCATAGCTTCGGCCTGGATAATACTAGAGAGCTCAAATTTTCAGGATAAGATGCAGTTACCATACTAATGAAATACGCTAAGTTTCATTTATCTAGCTTTTATACTTTGGATTTTATTAAGATCTGAAATACGTCGTACCCTCAATGCTTCGGCCTAAATAATGCTGTGTAATAATGTAATTTCTTACAAAAGTGCAAACAGCTTGTATATACAAGTTGACCAATAGAAAAACAGAAAAGTAGGGTATTGAAAAAAAATCCATTTTCTAAATAATCTTAAAACTAAATTTAGTTGTAATAGGTAATCCCACCCAAAAGATTTCATGTAAAATAAGTTGCCAAGACTCACCTGCTCATAACGCTTTCACTGTTAAAAAGTTATCAGATCTCATCTTACAAAAAGAAATGAAATCCCACACAAAACATTTCATGTAAAATAAGGGGTTGCCAAGACTCGCATGCTCATAACGCTTTCACTGTTAAAAAGTTATCAGATCTCATCCTACAAAAAGAAATGAAATCCCACCCAAAACACTTCGTGTAAAATAAGTTGCCAAGACTCACATGCTCATAATGCTTTCACTGTTAAAAAGATATGAGATCTCACGTAGAGCCTAGCCCCTAACTCTACGAGGCCTAACTCTACAAGCCCTAACTCTAAAAACCCTATATCTTGGTCAAAAAGCATGGCTTGGCCGTTTCATGGAACTATTTCATCTCATCCAAAACATTTCATGTAAAATACGTTGCCAAGATGCTCATAACGCTTTCACTGTTAAAAAGTTATCAGATTTCATATAGTGCCAAGCCCCTCACTATACATGCCTAACTCTAAAAACCCTACTATCTTGGTCAAAAAGTGTGCCTTGGCATACTTCATATCCTTTACATAACTCCATGGGATTGTCTGTGTGACAGCCACGAAACGGCCAAGACATACTTTTTGACCAAGATATAGGGTTTTTTAGAGTTAGGGCTTGTAGAGTTAGGCCTCGTAGAGTTAGGGGCTTGGCTCTACATGAGATCTCATATCTTTTTAACAGTGAAAGCATTATGAGCATGTGAGTCTTGGCAACTTATTTTACACGAAATGTTTTGGGTGGGATATTATTTGCAATAATCTTTTCCACTTGTATGAGTATCTGGTTTATTTGGTTTAATAAATTCTTTTACTAATTTCACGCTTGGGCAATTTAATTTACTTCGTACAAATACTAACAATCAATTAATTTATAGTTAACACTAAACAATATGGTTTTTCAC
Source organism: Thereuonema tuberculata (assembly GCA_023159025.1). Lineage (NCBI taxonomy): Eukaryota > Metazoa > Arthropoda > Chilopoda > Scutigeromorpha > Scutigeridae > Thereuonema > Thereuonema tuberculata. The sequence goes on along the minus strand of JAFIDM010056646.1, from coordinate 42,122 downwards.
CGTTGCGAAAATGTAACTATACTAGTTTCTTGCCAAACTAGCTTACCAATTCAGGTAAGTATATTGACACTAATTTTTCTACTCATTACTATTTACTAATTAATTACACTAGCACCCAATATTAACAATTCACTGTCACATTGAACACTTGTTTATAGGAAATACTTTACTATACGTGTATTCATATTTTTCAAATTCCGCCACAAGTTAAATAGATAAAATTAACTTACAGTTGCTGACTTCATGAGGCCTCTCCTTGTAGACTGCTCACCTCCTTCTTGATAGAAGCACACTTGTAAATTAAATATTTCACTTTTCAAATACACTTAGGTTTCCACTTGAAACCTATAGATATCGCACAAGCACTTTTTCAACTTTTGCTGTAAATCATCTATAAAGCACAAGGCGTTGGCTTCTCACCTTATGTATCAAATTACCATCAATATGAATGAACGAATATACTTGTATTCAATCAGCAAACTACTTTAGGTTTTCTAAATTTCCATTGACTTCAGAATCAACTACGGTTTCACCTTTTCGAAATTACTTCTAGACGACTTCGGCTCTCCTGAGATATCCCGTTCCCTTCAATAGCGGAATGGGTCTTCCTCCGTCTTCTTGATATTATACTCGTATCCCGCTGGGAATAGTATATCCTTTATCCTTAATAGTTGACTTCGGAAACACAGCTATAATAATGAGGACTTCTATTTCCTTCAATTTAACGTTGTTAATTGTGAACGATAATTTCCGTTTCGTCTACGTTACAATCTTCGGAAAATGATATATTTAGTATTAAAGTTCACTGAACACTTACGATATTCTTTAACGATAGAATCAGTTCCATAATTATAATTCTTCAGTGAAGTAAACTTCTATCTTCTTAATATCACTTATAATAAAAACTTACTGGTTACAGTTTGTAGCATTAACAGAAATATCACGTCTTCCTATTTTACCGGCTTCGTTCCACTTCTTCCCTCGAACTAAAAATGAACTCGCCTGACTTCTTGTTTTAATGTTGGATTTACTTTCATCTGCATTTACTGCAATTCAGCTTTATCCTTCGGATTTTGCCGGGTTCTTCTTTTCCATAATAGTATCCAGAATATTTTCAAATGTGAACCATTGTAAATCAAAGAGTATATCAATCAGCCTATTAATCCTATTTAGATCAACATGATCTTTTATATATTTAATGGCATCTAAATTGTAAATGCACCCAATAGCTTTCTTAATCAATTGAACTGGTAGAGCGGTATATAAACCTATTACATCAAAAGATACCAAATACATATCTTTATCAAATTTAACCATCTTAAGCTTGTCTAAAAATTCAGAGTTATTGCTCACACAAAACTGGGATTTATAATTAATTTTCTTTAAGTCTTATTTGGAGAAGATTCACAAAAAGAAAGAAGATAATTTTTACAAGATTCGACGTATTGTGGCTTGCAGACACACAGCTATTATGGAAATCTCCAAATTATTGGTAAAAGACTACCAGTTCAATAGTTCTGGTTACTTTATGTTTTTAGTTATATACACATTTGAAGACGAGAAATTCTCGAAACATGTTATGTGAAAGAAGTATATTTTTGTTTAATAAGACTTGTGTGTTATGGTCTCTTATATATATATATTTTGCTTGTTTTCTCATTGTAAAACCTAGGACGGCCAGTGTCCCAGGAGGGGCACTTTTGTAGGAGGGGTCGGATTTTTGTGTAGTCACTATGCTAATCGTGAAAAGACCTATTTGAAGTATTCACATACTTTTCCAGAGCTCTTCCCGACAATAAGAGCTATATGATTGGGTTCTACTCGTCACGTGACAATTACGCAGCCATGTTGGCGGCATTTCTTTCACAAGTGCAGTTTTTTTCATGTGGAATATTTTGTTTAAATAACTAGATTTCGTATTTAATATTTTTCATTATCCATTTCAAGTATTATTGACTCGTCTGTATTTTATGAAAGTAGTGGATTTTTTTTTAAATCTTTAATATAGCCTATATTTCAAGTCCTGTTAGGATTTATCAACAATACCATTAATAGGTGCTGAATTTATTTAGAAAACCTAAAATGATAATTAAAAAATTACCTTTTGAAATTTATTTCGAATTTCAGGCCTTCAGTAAGGTCTGGAAAACTCCCTTTATATCTACTGTCAGATGTTTAAAAATACTGACAGTAGGTTTTAAATGTATCACGCAACCCATCTGATCAGTGTTGGAGATTACACCAATACCCCTCCAAGAGGCTGTAGCCAGCAATGATTATAAAAGAGCTGACGAGGATCAATGTTATCCTTTAAGGAGTGAGTAGCACAGATTGTAGAGCTTCTCCAATCACCAATCATCAAGATTAAGTTAAAAGAGGGCTAGTCTTTGCTTCGTCTCTCAACCATCAAGAAGCAAACCTGATACCACAAGCAGAAAACTAAACCTGTCTTGAGTAAAAAAAAATGGAAAAATCTCCTACTTCAATCAGCGACTGAATGCAACTTCTCCATCCCATAGACAAATGTGTTACCACTTGAGCTACCAGATCTATCATTTTTAAATAAATAAATGAAAATAAACAAACAAATAAATAAAACTTTTTAATAACATTTAATGACTGCATTAAATACAAAAATCATTTAATAATAATTCATTAAATATACATATATGTTGACACACTGAAAAAAAATTACAGAAATCTATATTAATTTTGAAACACTTATACAAAAATTTGCAGGAAGTATTTTAGTGATTTAAACATTTTTTTAAAATTAATATTATTTTTAATGAAACACTGTTTTTAATTTCAACAATATCAACTCAGTAGTTTAAAGATGGCAATGAAAGGGATTTAATCATTGATAGAACTTGAATCCCCATTGGCAAATTGGCTTGGTTCACAATCTAACATCTAGCTTCAAATAATTCTAATGTTTAAAACTTAGTAAGGATTTTTTGTTTTCTTTTAAATAAGGACTTATGTGCTTGACAGCTTTCACCTTCAAAGTAATAACTATGACTGTCATTGTATGCTTATAAAAGAACAACAATGTATCAACTGAGGATTTGTGCTTTTTAGAATATCAATTACAAAACAAGGGTGAGGAAATTATTTTTAAAATTCTGTTATTTTCTCGGCCTTTTGAAATTATAAATAAGAAAACCAAAAATTGAAATAAGTCTGTATATGAGATTCTGAGAGACAATGTTTAAAATAAAATGCAATGAAGATAAGCTATGCTTGATTAATATTTTGCAAATTTCATATAACTTTTATAGGCATAGTAAAAATGATCCATAAAAATTACAACAAAAAAAGCTACACACAGAGCATTTTCATTTCAAAAGTATTATTTCATTTAATTGCAAATACTGCTCACTTTAAAACTATGAAATCTTATTTCAAAACATTAAATGTATCAAGCAATGATAAACTGTCCATTGTTAAACAAGTGTATGATATACTCTGAATAGATTTGTGTACATATAGTTTGCAGGGGTACCTGTATCCTAGTACAAAACGTAAAATTGCATATTTGGCAGAAATTTTGATGACTTACATGTTATTTGAAAGGGAAAAAAAATCAATAACTTATCTATTTCATTTCTACTTATAATTCAATATAAGCTATACTAAAATAAATGCACTATCCTATTGAGATCGCAAATAAAAAAAAAAAGGTATCAACTAGATTTGTGTTGAACAAGCTAGGGCCCACATTTTCATAACCTCTATTTAATAGGATATACTCTTCTATGAGGGATTTTCACATTTTGAGGGAGTTTTCATTCAATATTTCGAAGTTAAGAATATTTCTGAGGCTATTCAACTTTGATTATTTTGATCTTTGAATCTTACAGCATATTTCAACACTTCAGGATATATTTTGGCAAATAAAGACATAAAACATTAAATAAAGAGCATGTTTATTTTAAACAGGCTATGTTTTTGTTATGAATAAGGTGAGATGTTTTTTTTTTTGCTTCTTTTCCTTGAAAACATGGACTGCTGTTTTTATTTTAAATGGTTAGATCAGTTTTAGATCATATTTTAAATTTTTTGAAGTCTATGTATATAACTAACATTTTTAGGTCATATAAAATCTGGGCCCTAGTTATGAGTGTTTGTTGATAGCAATTATCTATTACTGCTGATACTAGATGAGTTTGTGCTGCTTTGTTCACAATAAGAGAAACAATTAGTCTTCCTGAGTATATTTCTACTTTACTGTAAACACTGCTGGTCTTCAAAAGTTTACCAAACCATTTCAAACTTTTATATTCATTTGCGAGTATTTAACAGTTGCAAATGATAGAGTTCAGTATCAGCCATCTGAACAAGTACTCAGAGTTGTAAGATCTATTTAGATCTTAGAAAAGCAAATGGAGTTCCAACAGATAGATAACCAATTATTTCACATGAATATAAGATTAAAGACTGATACCATCTTTCACCCCATGACAATAGAGAATAGCAAAGACAGACACGTTTTGTTCAAACGCCTTCAATATTTGGTTGATCGGGTGAACGAAGTAGACGAGTTTGTGTTCCTTTGTTCACATAAATAAGGGGAGACAATTAAGTCTTCCTAAGTCTCTGCTTAGGTCTTTGTCTGCTATATCGAAAACACTGCACTCTGTTGGAATATCGTTTGGAACTTATCAATTCATTTGTAAGTTACAATCTGAACTATGATACGTATCTATTATTAACTTTGAATTTTGTTGAGCTTCATTTTTATGGCAGTGGGGAACTGTAAATTGGCACTTATCCATAAATTCTCAAAGTGCAATATAAAAAGAAATACAGAATTGTTCCCAATTTCAGAAAGAGGCATAGTTTCCATTTGAAAACATGAGCTTCTATTCGTAGGCTTATCCCTATCTGATTAGCAACTGAGGTCTATATCTTTAAACAATGGACAATATTCTTTACTCCAAAGAAAACAAAAATACTATCACATCTCGTCTCCCAAATAGAAAAAGTGCATACGTCTTTAGAACAGACTCCAGTGCCTCCCAATATAAAATTAAATAAAAATTTTAAAATTTCAAACATAAATTTAATGACAATATTTTGCAATATGCCTTTTTATTTTAGTTACAGAAGCTTCCTAAAACTCTAAAAATCTTTTGTTATAATTTCTGAAGACTGAGCTATCTACTCAAGTTATATACAGTAACTGCAATTTTTTTTATATATAACATATTTGCTATACATATCCAAACACTTGATTGGTTTTCACAGAAAACATTTAAAAAAATATCCTATGATCAGAAACCACACTTAAGTTTCAAACAAATAAAAATGAAATTATACTACTACTAATACTGAAATTACTACTGTCCAACTGGCTTAACTGATTCCTCCGAATCTTCGTCATTTGGGTCGTCAACTTCTCCCACACTTTCCGATTTCTTATTTGTTGGGCTGGATTCATCTGAGCACTCGAATTCTTCCTTTGGTTCATGGTTTTTATCATCTTTTGAAGTTTCACTTGAGGTCTCGTGTGTTTCCTCCTCTTCAGTTTTCTTCCAGTATTGCAATAAATAAGATATTAAATCTTCGTCCTTACAGGGATCTGGGAAAAGGTTTGAAGGTTTTTTTTAAGATATTTTAAAGATAAAGGTTTATTTTAGAAGATATGGAATTATTAGAAATTAAGTAACCCAGGGTTAAGTCTTGGACGATTCTAGACCATAAGAAAACTTAATATTTGTGTGAATGTATCTTAAAAACACTGATGATTCACTACCTGTCTTCCCTAATAACACAGAACAATTACTACCAAACATTAATTTAATATTACAAAACTCTTTTAAATCTAAGACCTCTTTTTTCTATTTATTCTAACAGCAATATGTATAAATTTATAATGTTTAATTATATCTTCAAAAATTTATTAGTTTTGTTCAGAAAGTGTATGATAGTTTCATTTTTAACTGTTAATTTAATTTTCTATTAGTGTAATTTCACCACCTGCACACAGCATCTAGAAGTAGAACCTAGCAGGAATAATTTCTTGGTATTTTAAATAAAAAAAAATTACAGCCAATTCTAAACAGCTCTCCATTCCCTTTATGTGTATCACTTTTGATCTGTGACTATGTTCATGAGATCTTTTTTTTTAAACGTCTTACATACTGAATGCTAAAAATAGCAGATTCTGATGATAGTTTTTTAATTCTTCAGTGTTTCGCAATGATTGGATAAACACTGTATCTCCTTCAAAAAAAATTCCACTGTTATCAGAAATTCATTTACTTTATGGTACAATGAATGTATCTTTACTACTGTCGAACTAGAATAGAATTCCGATTTTTCGAATTTCAATAACGACTAGGGACTGACGAACGAAACTGAGTACGCGGGTTGAATTAAAGATATAGGAAAGTTTTTTAGTTATTTTCACTAATCATTTCATTTAGTAATATTTTTATTTTAAACTTATAACTTGTTTAAAGATAATAAAGTATATTATTTTCAGATAATTTCGAAAATATAAACGTCGGTGTTCTGATTTTTGTAGTGGTAACATGGCAAGGGACCGACGTTTTACGTAGAAAGTGGAGATTTTGACAATATTATAAGAAACTATTTTTAACTTATATAACTAAAAAGAAAGGACAGTTATCTTTTTCATTTAATGATGAATAACTTACAAGGTCAGTTTCAGATTAGTTATGGCAAATGGACATCAATTTACCCAATTTTCGTAGAATCGCCCATATATAAAAATAGTAACTTCCCATTAGGCCTATTAGAATTATTCATGTGCTTTTAGGCATAGCAAATTTCTTGGTAGAAAAGCCATTAAAAATATTAAAATACCAAAGTTGTAAATAGTTACAGATTTTTTTTTCACATTAATTTCAAAGGAAAGTTATCTTCTTCACTATCCTCTCCTTTCTTCCTTTTATTTGTGGCTAAATTACCTTCAGCTACATCAGAACTTCGCTTTTTCTCCATATTGGGTTTCTCGTATTGGGTTTCTCCTAAAAGCCACTTCCGTACAAATTTTAAAAATATTGGGAATCTCCAGACACAAGTAATGTTCTGACTCTTGATTAAATGAATTTTAAATTTCAATTAAAATGTTACATGTTTTTTGTTGTTGTTGTTGTTGTTTTTTATGAATTACTTTTCGCATTTTTTGAAGCGGAAAATTTACCGTTTTTAAATTTACTTTAAAATTTATACTTTTGTATCAGTCTGCTAATTCTTTTAATATCTGAATCTATGATTAACGGATATTTTAAAATAATATCTTTTTCTCAGAAATTAAAATATATACATTACCAACCCGGAATGCTTGGGATCTAGAAAGTTTCGGATTTTGGATATTTCCGGATTTCGGAATATGGCATGGTGGTGTTGCAGACAAGTGAAAATTATTATTCTTATTTTTTATTTCACATAGAAAACATGAATACAAATCAAACAAAGATATATAAATTTATTTATTTAGGTTTAAATGCTGACAAAAAACAAAACAAAACAAAAATAAAAGAAAATAAAAGATAAAAAGAAGGCATTTTTTCGATTCCCCAGTGATAGAAAAGCCAGAGAAATTCCTTGACTTTATGATTCCAAGCAATTAGCATCTTTCTAATGTTTCTTAAGTGACCACTGCGCACATAAACGTTCACCAGATAGACGGGACATCATCTTTGAAAAGTTCAGGATTTCCGAATTTGAATTAGGGATGCTCATCGTAGACAAAAATTGTTTTTATAAAAACTATTCGATCTACAAAGCTCGGTTTTCATTTTAATATCAAGATATTAAACTATATATGCATCACGAATTAAACAGAATTTGATTTTTAGGAAGTCAAATTCCCAGAAGTCCTTATCAGCAAATTTTAATAGTAGGCTACGTATAAAAAAAAGAGGGCTTTTATCATCCAGTCGTCAAAAATGAAATAAAAACGGCTTTATTGGTGTTCCACCTATCTTATATGGCACCAGGAGCCTCCAGATGGTTTTCACCCAAAAAGCACCGGTTGGTAAGACTTGAAATGGGTAGGTGCTATTGCCTCAGTTATTATTCTCAAACAGTTTTGTTTTATAAATATCTGAATTCCCTGAGTACTCTAAATAGATTGACCTAGCACAGCACTTTGCTGTAAAAAGCATTCTCACGTCTACCATGTATTCTTTGTCTCAATTTACAGTTTGAATGTATTTCATGTTTCATTATCTCTTGTCAAAAAGCCAATAAGAAATAATCAAATATAGAATTTGCAAAATTTAGCATTAACGTTGTCCCAGGTAGTCTTTTTCTCCCTCACAGTCACAGTTAGCTTCATTTATTGCCTGTGAAACAAACATTATTTCAATCTATGATACAAAATAATGGCATTTAAGATTAGCAGTCAAATGCAATGTAACTGGCATCAATAATACTGCATACAAATGACTGGGTTTTGCAAGTTTCTGTTGCAATTAATTGAACTGTGGGCCTAGACTAGCAATCTTTTTCATAAGAGCCTTTTTTTTAATTTCAACACTATCCAAACTCAATGAGACCACCAAAAAGATAGAAAAAATGTCTCAAACAGTCAACTAAAGAAAGAAAAAGAAAAGTGATATAAGCTGCAGATCATCCTTCAAAAATCGTATACTGCCAAACCATGAACCCGATAACTGATTCTGGTATCATACCATGATTTGGATTGTATCTTGACACACTCTTTGTTGTTCTAAATCAATTTTTGTCTTTTAATGATTTCCGAAAACACGGAATACCTGAAAATCACACGGTAACAAAGATGTTGAAGCATCTCTCACAGTTTCTGTAACATATGCCTTGAAACTTGTGAGATCTCAGTATGAGGACTTCTGTTATCATGGTTTAGGTTATCCCAGTACTTCAGAATAATTGGATACAGGGCCCCCATAAGGAGGGAAGGGAAGGATAGTGGTTCTTCAGCAGTGGAGCCTGGCCGTCAAAGGAGCCCAAGCTGAGATCTTAACTAATTCATATATTTTTTTTTTACGCTAGGTGATAGCCTAAGTCTACATTTAATCCCTATAAACTACTTTTCAGCTTTACCTGTCTGCTTACAGCTATTCTACATTACAATGTGTGCATGGAAAGGTTATGTGTTCCAATTGGGACGTTGTACTACACATGCTCAACAATGAATATATTCACGGTTAGGCTAGCCCCACAGCTGAGACAGTTTTTTTTTCAGTTGAATCCTATTTCATTTTTGTGAAGGAAATAAACTGTCGGAAGTGAAATTGAACAAACGAGTTTGACCCATGACGCCACCATCAGAGAAATCCGATTTTCAGATCCTCAGGCATAAAGATCTTCCGAAGTTCTGAATAGTACAATGGGGAACAATTATGAAAAATAAAAATCATATTTGACCTTATATTTCCATTAATCTACTTTCAAAAGTTAACCATCCTAAAAATCTCGGCTCAATTTGAAGTATTTTTCAAGATATTGGCCTGCGAACACACCCAGAATTGTGTCATGACGTCATCAAAACGAAAACGCTCTGTGATTGGTGTGACGTCATTTATCCCGACCGCGAGACTCGACATCAGCGTAAAGACTCGATCAACACAAAACTTTCCCGATTTTTGTGTTTTATTCAATTTTCAGATATGCCTCTGCCGGATCCCAGTTTTGTTAAGGGCAATTAGGCAATTTACCGATGGTAGATTCCCTAATGATTGCCAGTTTTTTTGCTGGAAATGAAGATTTCGTTTTCGCCGAAATCTTAAAGGGCATGAAAACTTAAAGGCAATCAATACTCTCTTAGCAAGCAAAGATAAAGACTTGCTGATTTTTAAATATTGTATAAAACTTTATGAAAACTTTAAACGTTTCATTTATGTAATTTTAGATGTGGGAGAATTTCATAAGACGATTCTGCTGTAGGTTACGTTCAGCTGCGAAGGCATCACGGGGCCAAAAAAAAAATGCATTTATATGTACTTCTAAATTTTATAATAATAAAACACATACGTATAATATGCACCGAGTATACTGTGAATTTTTTTCTTCACAAAATCTTTCATTACGTCATCAAAATTGACCGATTTCGTCGACCACGGGAACTTCTAAAGCGCGCCCGGGGCCTGCCAATACGCTGACCCGCCTTGTTAAGGCGACTTACCGGCCACTGCCTAGCTTCGTAAAACGAAGGCTACGTTACGGGTGAGATGCGCAAATCACAAACAAAAGCAAATGTATATTTTCATACTTCAAAAGCAAATCGCTTCAAATTTAATAAATAAAATAAGAGAAATAAAAAACATTTGCTTCTTTTGAAAAAAAAATAAAAAAAAAATTCAGCATTAGCAAAACACGGCAAAAAAGGAAAAGAATTTAGAAATTATTTCTAAATTATTGGTATTCGTCACAATAATAATGTCACATTATTATTGTTACTTTCCGCACGTTAATAATCTTCATAATTTAAAAGTTATTTTTAAAATAAATTTAAAAAGAAAATATAATTTTAAATCTTTTCTATATAAAACTATTCTCTAATTGACCGTAAATATAAATGGTGGACTCAACGAAACAGAAACGTTCAATCTTAATTTTTGTTGCGTTTATCACTGAGTATTTTTTAGCTTTTTAACGTATTTTATAACAGAGAAAAAATACTAATAAATGTTTGAGTATTTATTTCATTTTAAAACCTTACTAAAAATAATTTCAGCCACATCAGAGAACAATTTCAATAATTCCGAGTAATACATTGGCAGTCACCATTAAATCCATCGTAAGAAATAATTTTATTATTATTTAATAGCATGCATATTTTAAAAGATACACAAGTTATTTTGTAATACATTAAAGTGATCTTGACAGACAATACAACTAGATTTTTCGACGAGCGGTGTTTCTTTTCTTACTGCATTCTTCGGCACGGAATTAATAATTTTGTCTGGCGATGTGACGCTTGTATTTTTGCACATTGGCATAATATAATATTTATAATATCTTTTAACTCCTGTGAAAGTTTCACAGACGCCATTTGAAAGAAAGCAATGATAATTTGAGTAAGAACTCTCGCACCTGCCTGACTCGCTTGTTGACAGGGAGTTGTGACATCACGACCACGTGACAATGCTTTTGGAGGCGTGGCTAAAAGCCAAACTTTAAGCGTAAATTTCCCCTATTTAGAAACGACGGATTGAAATAAAATTTTAACCACATTAATATTATGTTAATTTCTCTCAGAAAATAATTTTAGCTCAATATGACAATTGTTCCCCATTGACAAAAGATAGTTAATGGCCACGCAGTTCGACTGAGAGGTCTACATTTGATTTTTTTTCCTTCATGCAGAGACTGCTCTTCCAATGCTACTCTATTCTGTTAACCAGCGTTTGCCAATTAATGGTCTACGAATTCATTTGACGGTTTCCTGATAATTCTAAAATGGAATGACATTTAATATGAATTCACTATTATATTATTTTTTAGTTGAATGGCGGGCCGCAGAAATATTTCGCGAGTTGAGAGCCGCTGCTCTAAAACCTTTTCATGAACCAGATTGAAGGTTTTCTTGCGAACCAAAGCTAAAATACTGTTTAAATATATTTTAAATATTACATATAATAATTTTGGTATTTTGTATCATTTTCTCCCTACACGCAAAGTGGAAATCTCTCATATATATTTATGTAGGTCTATAAATATTCTTTTATAGAGTAGGAGTTGGCAAATATAGAAAATATATATATTAATATTTCTGTAGGAATTTGAAAGTTATATAAATTTTTTTTCCTTGTTTTGTTATCGAAAGAGAATTCTATTGAGAATGTAAGCCGCTACTATTGCAGTTGTTTGACGCTAGGTGGCATTGCCCAAAAAGAGTTTTTATGACCGCGAAAATTGAAATCGTCAGTGAGTTGACGCAGTTGTCATTGATTGGAGATCGGCACGAAGATTTCTGATGATGGAATGATGTTACTCCGTCGTAAGCTCATTGAATTATTTTCGCCAGTAATGTAAGTTCTGAATTTAAAGCATTTTTATTTGTTGCTAACGTTTCGCCTTTGAATTTTAGATCTTGCGGTTACGCAGAGATTTCCAGGCGACGGTTCGAAGGTAATCGAATCAAGTCACACGACAGAAAGGACTCTGATAGTCGATAAGGTGTAATTACCGAGTCAAGACGAAGTTTGGTGAAATTCTTGCATCGACCGTAGTTATATATTGCCGAGGAATAAAATTTCTGAAATTAATTATTTATTCAATAAAGGCTTTGCAGGTTTTCCCGTTAGCGAAAACGCATTACTTGAGTTTGGACAAGTCCATTTCTAAGTTAGACGCTTAGAGAATTTTCCCGTTGAGTTCCGTGTCCGAATATCATAAAGGTAGGAGAGAATTATTTTATGTCTCATCCGAAATTGTCGTCGAACAAATCTGAAGTATTTCAAGTTGAATTTAGTTTAAGTGTTGACACTGATAAAGTGTAAATGCGTCATGTAGATTACGGCAAAAGTAGCATTCAACTGTATTCATTTGTCAGCGAATTATTAAAGTGTAAAGCATTGAAGTGTGTGTGTGTGTGTGTGTGGTCGGTTCGCACCGAAGTGCGAGCTTCGTTGCCGAAGCATCCGTGCTCCAGGGAGCGCTAGTGTTCCCAAGACGGCGAACCCCTAGCAGACTCCCTAGAATTACAAGGGAAAGATACTGGGGTGGTTTCCCGTGGCCTTCCCCAGGACGCCATTAAGGAATGACGTCAGACCGAAGAGAAAGTGAAGAAGAGGCTACAACACAGGAAAAAAAGCATTGAAGTACATTGCTGTAAACTTTGGTTTTGTTAAATAATTGCAGTTATTTAAATAGCTGGTTTCATCAGTCAGAATTATAAGTTGTTTAATTGATAGATTTGTCAGCTGGAACAAGCGAATGGTTGTAATTTAATAAAACAGATTTAAGAGTTGTATTATTACTTAAGATAATAATTTGTGCAATTTACCCATGTTACACAAGTTGTGTTTTATCATGAGAACTATTATCTCAAGTGTATTTATTATTATGTTCATTGCAATCCTTATAAGTAAAACTAAGTTATCATAGTTATGAGTCAGTCAGTCATTATAACTTCAGCTCTATTTCCAAGCGAAGTCATATTAATATAATTTCCACATAAACAGAAGATCAGGAATCACAGGACGCACAAGCCACATAATGTTAATTCTTTGGAGACTTTGCAAGCATAGCTTTTCGGACATTTGGCCCACCCTTATATATCTATTATTCCCAAAAGGCAGCAGAAATTTTTTTTCTGATTTAAGAAAAAAATAAAGAAAACGTTAACAAAATTAGAAAAAAAAATCCCACGCGGACAATGCGAAAAAAACCAAACAAAAAAAACCAAAACAAAATAGATATGCGGATTTCAACCGAATATATCACTCCGAGACGTTAAGCATCAAGCTACAGCTCACAATTGAAATGAGATACTTGCATTTCTAACTTTTATGATAATATCGGAAATCCAATGAAACCAATGCTAAATATCTCGAACATGGGAGGGCGTTGTCTCCTGAAAATAACCTATTCCTACCTTGTTGCGGCGTCGGAACACGTTGGTGGAGTCTGTTTGTAGATCCGACTCTCCGATCAGGAGCTGCTAGGGATGGACGGACAGGATAAACACAATAGCTACCGATTTTGGTCGCTATTACAATAACTTCCAAATGAGTCCCTAAAAGCTATTTAATCAGAAAATCCCACGAAGTAGTTAAGACCAGTCCTTTCCAAACATCACTCGTCGACAAAGTTTTATGCGATCCACGTTGAACTGAAAGGGAATAAGTTTGAATTAATTAATTTAATTTTTTTAAAATTGTAATACATTAAAAATAATGAGAAACTTTCTTTTTGGAGAAGGTTAGCTATTCTCAGGTGTTATTCTTGTAAATTTCAAACTTTTCTTAATTAATATCAGTCTTTAGGCTCTGGGAAATAAACTTACCTATTCTTTAGGATCCACCTGAATTCCACCCAGGAAAAAAAAATTACCAGACCTGGTCCGGGAATCGAACCCATCACCTTCCGCTGTGGGCCACGGATGATACTATTGTTGTTGTCTTTAGATTTCATACAATAGTTGATGACATATCATTTTAACTCTAATAACTCTTCTCCTGCAATAATTCTGTAAATATTTTCTCTTACGTAGTATTTCTGTGAATTTAAAATGCTGTGTAATGATTAAAATAATAATAATAGAAGAATATCTTGTACTTTGTGCGTGGGTATATACAGTAGAACCTCGATTATCCTTCTGGGTACGGAACCAAGACCATGACAAATAATCGAAATGGCGGATGATAGAATACAGTCGGACCTCTATTTAACGAACCTCTATTTTGCGAATTTCTCTATTTTGCTAACTTTTCTTTAGACCCAAGAACATTTTACTAATTTCTTCGTAAAATAACCTCCAAATAGCGAAATGCATTTTCTATGAAACGAACTTTTTCGTGGTATCTATTTTTTTTTCTCCTTGAAATGTTTTTACAAGGTGCCAATCGCTGTCATTCTTTACATTTCAACCAGGAAGTGCAATCCCCAGTCCAACCCATATCCTCTTTCACCCTATGAGCGAAAACACTTTTTCAAAAAAAAAAAAAAATCGGACAAAATTAAAAGACTTTATTAGTAAAATTAAAGTACGCATGTAATAAAGTATGCTTTATGTCATTAAAATTATTACTTTTTTAATAATATTTATCGTTTATGTATTTTAAATCTGTTTTATGTACTTTGAAGCAATTTTGAAAGGTGAATATCTATTTAACGACTTTTAAATATAAAGAACTTTTTTTGGGGGATTTAGCGACTTCCTTAAATAGAGGTATTTAGACTGTATTTATATAAAAAAAAACAATACACGTACAATCAGGATCCCCACATCAAATTCCGGGCCGAGGTACCAAATGCAATATCGGGCCTTTCACCCCCCCCCTCCCCTCATGTTATGAACAAAATCATAAATTGTCAGCCAAAAATATCGCAAAAATACCACACGATTTCATACTTCTACAGCAGGGATGGGCAGACTTCTTAAGGTAAAAGCTACCTCAGGTATACTCGCGGTCACGTTAAGACTGAAGAAATACGGAATCTCCATATCGACAACCAAAACATAAAAAAAACATGAACATACTATCCCCGGTGCTGAAGGACCAACTGAACCACCCGCATTCTGGGGGTCCTGAGTACAATCATAACCGAGTTAACCAGCTTGTTGCTTTTTTTTTTTTACGTCACATACTACATAACCAAATGAAAATAAATTAAAGCCCTAATTATTACTTATGTTTAACGGGATCATCAAAAAAAATAATAGAATAGATAACAAAAATATTTATCAAAAATACACTATAAAAAACGAAGATGGCTGAATTTATTAAAAAAAAATTCAGCTATTTTAATTTATTATATTAAAACTACATCCTAGAGTCTTACGGCACTGGAACATGTAATTTAAGAATTTTTAATTAATTTGGTATGTAGTTACGCGGATTATGCATATTTTGAAATTTCAAATTTAAAAACCAAAATATTTGTAGACAAACTTATCAGGTGATAAAACCCAACTTTCACACCTATAATAGCAGAGCATGGCACGGGACTACAACAACAATCGCCAAAGCACCATTTCACTGTTGCGCTTCTGAAATCGCTAAGAGAGAGCGCTTCGGTAACTGCTTTAAAATGTGAGAACAATGAGCGAGACTTCAGATCTTTGCGAGATTTCAGAAGCATCATCCTTAAGCTCCAGGAAGGAGCTTAATCTCGCGGCTGCTACTAGTAAGCCTTGTAGGTTTTTTTAAGAGTGAAAGTTAGAATATAATAATTAAAGATGAGTAGAAAAAGAAAGTTAAGTTCAGAAATGGATTCGGACGATGATTTTAATGATTCTGACTTAACAGATCATTTGTCTTCGATGAAGATAAGTCGCACAAACAAAGACGAAAATAGAGCTACGACTTCGACTACGGGTAAGTTTATTGAAAGCAGAATATAATATCTTCCATTTAATTATTCGTCAAACTAAATTTAAACGTTAGATTTCAGGAGTTAAATACTTAAGATCATTATCAGAACACCAGTCGACGAGAAAGAAGCATTTTTAGGCCTTGTTCCATTTTAGAATACAAGTCTTTTCTCTTTAAATGTTCATTATTCCTTAGAATTGAAGTTTATGAAAGTTGTCTTTTTTTTAGTCCAGTGATTGAAATAAATCTTAAATTTAATCAAATTCTCAAATTTAGTTTACTGAAATTCTCTTAGGAAAATTGTTTCTTTACAAACATTAAGCATAAAAACGTTGAGTTTTAACTTTTCATTAAATTATTTTAATTGTAATTTTTGAATTTCGAAAGTTTAAGAGATTTTGATATGTATCCTGCAATGCTTTCGTCGAAGAAATAGGCTTAATGAATAAAATGGAAAATCGAAAGCAGTGCTAATTGTAATTCACTATAGTTTGTTAAAAAAAAACGAATTTTATTAACTAAAAGATGAACAGGAAGATTGATTTATGCTAAGTTAACGAGAAATATTTAAAGATAAAAATCTATTTATTCATTATCTTACATATTCCATTCAAGTTAACTCTCGGCCATTTCTTTTATTATTTTTTTTTATGCTTTAAGATAGTATTTTAATAGATTTGTAGAAGTTTACGTATCCAAAACATTATGAAAGCTGACCTTTTTCGTGTTTAGTTAATATAGTGTATTCTGTTAACCCGCGTTCACCAATTACTGGTTTAGGAATCCCTTTACGGTTTCGTGAAAATTCTAAAATGGAATGATATTTAAAATGAAGTTACTATTATACTTTTATGTTGACTGGCGGATCGCAGAAATATTTCGCGAGTTAAGAACCGCTGGCCTAAAACCATTTCATGAACCAGATTGAAGGTTTTCGTGGGAGCCAAAGCTATAATACTGTTTATTAAATATACGTTTAAATATATTTTAAATATTACGTGCAATAATTTTGGTAATTGGTGCTATTCCCTCCCTACTTGAAAAGCTCTAATATATATTTATGTTGGTGTATAAATATTTTTTTTCTTTCTTAGATTAGGTGTTGGCATCCTTTTTGCTGAATTACATATATCTTTTAATTTTAACCTAAACAGAAGATCAGGTATCACAGGACCCACATGCCACCTAATTTGAACTATTTGGAGCCTTTCATAAGCATAGCTTTCCGGACTTTTAGCCCACCCTTATATATTATTCCCCAAACGCAGCAGCAATTTTTAATTGCTTTATTCTTTATTGTTAAGTTGCATTTTTTTAAGTATTTGTTTGAAACTTGAAACACGATTTTTCTTTTCTTAATTTGTATAACTTTGCTAATGACAACTGTAGCTACATTCACTACCCTGCAAAAGCATCTGCACACTTCCAATTCTCACTATCAGATGACTCCAGTGGCGCAGAAGCTTGAAATTACGCCAACAAAAATAGGATGATTAGTTATGACTAATTAGTTAATAAGGAAGAATTGGAATGATGGTTGAGAGAAACGAAAGCATTCCACACCAGTAGCTAAACTGGCCCCTGATAACCAGGAGCAGTTGCGAGAACATTCCGAGTGCTTACCCAGGAACTGTTACTGCAATTGAACCTAGACTGGTATTGAGGCGAATAGCGGTCAAACCGACTTAAGTGTACGAATGCTTTTATAAGGGTAGTGTTTATTTCAAAGTTAGTAATTGTTTTCTTTTCCTTTGGTAGACCTGAAAGCGGAGGTTTCGATTGCACCACGTCGTAGCCCAGTAGCCTCCATGACATTGAAGTATTCGCAAGACAACGAGGTCGCTGCAGCAGTTAAAGATTCTGAAGACAGTACATTGAGTGGGCAGAACGAAAATTGTCTTTATTTAAAAAATCAATTGGACAGTAGGAAGATGAAAATGGATTTCCCTTTGAAAATTTGGAGAATGCAGAACTCGATGACGACACGAAGATGGTGGACGACGTTACTGAAGACGAGGACGTGAAGTTTCTACAACAGCTTAAAACCGTGAGAGATTTTTTTAGTCGGAGAATGGCGGCGACTACGAAAGTAAAAACTGAGAATATGGAAGACGACGCGAAGATAGACTCTTCACCTAATCAAAGCAAGATTAAAGAGGCGGTAGAGGATTCCACAACAAAGGCTGAGGAAGCTTACATCACAGAATTGACTGATTCTACTTCCCCGGTGAAGAAATGAGAAGGCAACGAGGTCTCTGAACAGGAGGATTCTCCTTGCGTCGCTCAGAAAGATAGACTTGTCTCCGGAGACAGCAAAGGCCTCTTATAAAGACTTGGAAGAACCAATCGAGAAGAAGAAACATTTTGAATATGAAGAGTCATCGGATATGAACCAGGCCGAAGAAAATGAAAATCAGGAATCGTCCAGGCAATCAGGGGTCTCAAGAAAAAGGTGTCTGGAGGCAGAAGTAGTACAGAAGGGGGTTATGGAATACTTAGTGAATATGAAGAAGAGAAAGCGGGTTGAAACTGACTTCGAGTCCGAAAACACGATTGAGGAGGAGCCTCGGAGATTCGTATTCAACCTGCCAGTATTAAGAAGCAGTTTAGATCAAAAGGGAGGCGAGTCTTCTACTGAAGTTGTCAGCCAAAATACAATAGAAACAACAAATGAATTGGCTACTGATATACCAGACAGAGATAGCTCAGTCGCCTCATCAGCCTTTGAACGTTAATATTGAAATGGAATTTTCTAATTCTTCAGAGAAGTTACAGGCATCATCTCATAATCACCTGTCTGAGGACTTCACGAGATCATCTGATAAAGTTATTAGAAGACTTGGTGACGTCATTTAAAGATGTACTCGAAAGTAAAACTAAAAATGAATAATTAAAAGATGAATTCAATCAGCTTACTATGGTGGAGAAAGATGAAGATGAGACACCTTCTCAAGCTGAATCTGAGCTGTTCGAGTACGTAGACGAAGACAGTAAATTGTCTAAAATGTTAACCGAACTTTTAACTGTCCTTGAGTCTGAAGATAAGGAGATTGAATTAGCTTCCATATCTTCTGATCTTGCTTGTTTAGAGAAGACAGAACCAGACTTCTTTGAGAAATCAGATGAAGTATCAGATATCCTTAAAATGAAATATGTGGAGGAAATGGATTATGAAGCAAAAAAATTCTCCTATTGAGAAAGAGGAGGTTGACTTCATTTCGACTGGAGCATATGTGTTGCCTGGAAGAGAAGGGGATGAGTTGATATCCACGAGAGAGACTATCGACAAGGAAATGTACGACTTGATTTGAGTTGTGTAAAAACGTTTCCCAGATAGGAGAGATAGATAACCTTCTGCAGGCACCAATCCAATTAAAAGAGATTGAGGCAGAAACAGACAAGCAACTCAGTTCGAATCTCCCTATCTCAAGTATGGAAACAGAAAAGCCTAAAACATTAAAGAATGAGTTAGAAAGCGATGCCGAACATGTGGTCGTGCAGATGCGTTCGGAAAATGAGTTTCTATGCAAAAAGTCCGACAAAATGACGGCGAACCTTGTCCATACGCGCAAACAAATGGAAATGCTACGGAGCTATATTACATTTCTAGCCAAGCAGAAGCGGGAAACGGAAGGTGAACAGAAACAGACATCCAAGGAGATGGAGTCTCTGCAGTCAGAAAACGGTCGACTCTCTAGCGACCTGGAGCTGGCGAGACAGACAATCCAGCACTTAGAACAGAAGGTACAGAAAGATGAGACGAAAGCTATTAAAGAAAAGAAAGTGAAGGTTGGCAGCACAGACGTAGGAGAGCTGAGGCTGGAAAATAAGAGTCTTAGAGGATACGTGATTAAATTGCGGAAGAAACGACAGGAAATAGTTGAGGAATACGAGAAAAGAAAACTGAAAACCAGGCTCTGAAATCGCAGTTGGAAGCATTAGAACAGAACACAGCAACGCAAGAAAACGACGAAGAATTGAGGGAGAGATATTCCAACTTGCCAAAGGAAATGAATGAGTTGGGAGTTAAGATTGCGAGCTTGAAGAAAGAAAACCAACAACTGAAAGAGCAGCAGCAGCAAATTGTGAAAGACAGTGCGGACAACTATCAATCCTTGAAGATGATGGAAGCTTTACGGCTCCATATTACAGTACTGAAGTTTCAGTACTGTAAAAATTTATTGAGCTTTATGCCAGGAAAGGCCAAAGATAGCACCCACAACGTTGGAATCAACGTGGATATGAACGGGAATCAGAGCTTGGAGGAAATCATTCAACGCTTCGAGGCTCACAAGATAAAAGCCACAGAGGAAGCCAAATCATCAAGGTCATTGAGCCGAAGTTCTAGGTCTCGTCCGGAGTCTATGGAGGTTTTGCCTTCCACCGCTTTGCAGACTTGCGACTCCACGGTTATGAACCAGTCGGAGGAGATTGAAGTGACGATGTTGCGTAGGACGCTGGCGGATCTCGAGGCGGATTACAAGGAGGTGCAGAAGCGCAACGGTGAGTTGAAGGAGAAGACTGTGCGCTACAAGACGTGCTGTGTAACCCTGAAGAAAGCCTGCCAGAAGAAGACGGAAAAGATGTCTGAACTGAAGGAGGTGAACAAGAATCTGACCATACAGATCAACACGCTTCTATAAGAGAACAAGAACCTGGATGACGATTGCACTAGACTGGATAAGGACTATCTGTACCTGAAATGCGACTTCCGCGATCTGAAGCGAGAGCACGAGAAGCTAAAGCAGAAATTTGAGAATGCGAAAGTGGGGAAGTCCGCGCGCCAAGGCGACTCGAGCTGAAATCGCCTGTATAGTAGCCCGAAGAAAGGTCTAGAAGACTGAGGGGAAGCCACCACAAAGAGTTCATGAGAAAAAACGTTAAAATTTTCATGATCATATTTGTTTAAGCTAGTTTTATAAGGTTTATTTTTTGTTTTATAATTATTGATTGATTGATTTGATAATGCTGGTACTAAACTGGTATCGGCTTCATGTTACTGTGCAGAGTAGTTTGTAAAAAATATTACATACTTAGAAAAATAAGATAAATTTTCATACTGATTTCCATCCATATTTTATATACTAAGTCAAAATGTTTGTAGTAGTTTGAAATTAGAATCCTAAACAGGCTTAATGATGCAGAAAATATAATTGTGTACGAAAATAACATCCACGGAATGCTATTTATTGGTTTTCATTTTTAACTAGAATTTGTAAACCGCCAGGGAAAATTTATATATATGTTGCAGTTGAAGAGTTAACTTATCTTCGATTTAATGTGGAACTCTTTCACATCATATTGAAATGGCATTGACAGTTATTTAAAGTGCATCGTATTGAGCCACTCCTGAAATAAGATTCGCAGCGAAGTTTGTGTCTGTTTAACGCAACATGTAGGCAGATATGAACTATGGTTTGCCGTTGCGCGTCAGTCGCTAAACTATGCATTTTTTTTTAAATATTAGGCATTTTTAATTTCTATTAATAGGAGGGACAAAAAGAAATTGTGGATTATCCATCACTAATTCCCTGTATAATTAGCGACCTCTATTGCAAAGCGTTTCTGCAAAGCAAAGTAGAAAACAAGATGTTCGATTTTTTTTTCTAATTTTTTGATTAAAGATGCAAAGATTTAGTTGTCTCATTTGAATATAAAAATTCAAACCTTATTTGTATATTTTGAGTTTCTTTTTTATTCATTGTTTTTAATTTTCAGGTTTTATTTTTTATTCAGTTTTATTTTTATTTTTATTATAATCCCTATCCAAAATGGGCTTCGGACAAGGAAAAGAAAATGCCTAGGCGAGGAACACGAAATGTGGTCGCAACGTGTTTCGTTGGTGGACAATTCTCTTCAGGCAGATTTGTAGCAATAGTCGAACTTCCTAGTAATTCAGAAATACATATTCCATCACTCTGACTCTTAAATTAGTGGAAAACGTTCCAAATTATAGGTCTAAGTTTGTCTGCGCAGGCTTTCAGTAACCTATTCTTAAGACCTATTCTTATGAAGTCGCCATATTGCTTCTGCAGCAGTGAGTTCCAGGATGAATTGAGTGAACCGTTTTTCGCCATATTTGTGTAATTGTTCTCTCTCTGTCCGTACTATTATATTATTGTATATTCTACTTTGAAAAAAGAATTACATTGAATAGAATAGAAAATATCAAGAATCAAATGTCAGTAAATGTTTCTTGATGTTATCTAAACGTTAATTCAAATATTAAGTTTTCTTTATATTGATTTTTATAAATTCTTAAGGACTATTTTCTGATGCGCAATGGCAAATCGTAGTGTCTGTACTACCAAAACTATTATATCAAACGATATCTACACATTCACTTTCACATCATAGTAATTATGATTTAATTGTTAATTAAAAATTAAGAATTCTATGTCCAACATTTGTTAAGATTTCATGAGATCTCTTGTCTAGGATCTTTACAGATCAATATTATATTAAAATTTAAAGTTATTTTAAAATGTACATTTTCTTGATATTGAATTATATACTTTCCGTACTTGTTTAACATGGTTATAAAATTATTTTGTTTCTTCAAATATTAATTGCAAAGAAAAAATTTTTGAAAAAATAACTACATTCTTGTTAATTTCTGTTTTAATCTGTAATAGCTTATGTACACTGAATTCGAAGTTTGACCTTTCATTAAACTACAAACCTTTAGGCTTCTTTGAAAGCATTTTATATTAAATATGGAAAAACCAAAAAATTTTCTTATCCCTTTTAAATTTATCGAGTGCTTTTACCGTAGAATAACGGTGATTCAGTTGAAGCTTTTAGATTTTATACATGATAAAAATAGTAAAACTAAAACCTTTTTTAACTTTTAAAATTCTTAAACTTTTTTAAAAATGCTGTTTATGAATTAAAATGTTTTAAGTAAATGATAACAGCTCTTGTTTATGTAAAGTGTTTTTTTAATATTACATAAATAATTAGAATAGTGAAGAATTCATCAGCAATAAGCTCTATTGAATATTTTTCTTTGTTGAATTTCATATTATTCCTAATGATAATAATATTCCACATAACTGCTTTAATAACATTCTGTTAATGAACGTTTATTTACATCTATGATGCTACATTGTTTTCAATTTCTACTTGTTTCTAATTGTTAACCATTTTTTGAATTTGTTGCATTATTTGTTACTGCTTTTCTGTTGAACTTGTATTTGTTTATCACTTAAAATAAAAGCCTTGTTATATAAAGAATTGTCTGGAATAATTATTCTCAAATAGGGAAAGTGGGTATTTTCTATTTTATTATTGAATCAAATTGATTGCACGTGCGCTGTTTTGGTCAAACATGTAGGTCTGATAACGATTACTGCAACGCTCTTTATCCTAGGGAGCTGAAATTTGAAAGACATTTAGGCAGTTGTGGACTCCTTGTTAATTGCTGGCTATTTTGCTTATAAGAAATAACGGAGCCTTGGAAATAATTTAATTTGATTGATAACATTTGACAGCTTCAGATAATTTAAAAAATTTTTCTTTGAAATAAAGTAAATTATGCTTTAAATTCTTTAGACATCTTTGTCTTATAATTCATCTTTTCAAAATTCAAATTCCTTGTTTTTTAAAAACGCAGTGGTATCTAATGTTTTATTCGCATAGCTTCAGATAAATTTTTATTAGGTACCCCATAATCTAAAGTATTCAAATTACCTATGCATGAATAACCAATATATTTTAAAACTTTTAAAATTGTAAAATATATTAGTTTTCAACACTTTAACTTAAAATAATGAAAACCTCTGACAGTGCATTGGCAGGGTTTTTATTTCGCTCCTGAAATGGCTTCCCGTACCCTTTGTTGAATACCATTGCTCTAATGTAGACTTAAATTTAAATTGGGTGTGTCGCTCGCTATCGAACTCTTGATTTTTTTCCCTTGTTTGTTAATTT
>JAFIDM010056629.1:0-17094 GCA_023159025.1 Thereuonema tuberculata | reverse complement strand
TATACGTTTATTTTGTTTTTATTTTGAAGATTTGAAGACTTTTCAAAAATGTTGTTATTTTAAAGCTTTTAATTCCTGAAAACGGTAAAACCCCGCATATCATTAAAATGTTCAATCCATTCAGTCCGTCTGTCAGTCTGTATGAAGAAATTTTCAGGAAATATCATAAGCAAAGTTACTAAAAATCTTCTCATCAATCCCATGTTTTATCGATGTCGGGTGAAAAGGAAGGGTGAAAAAGAATCAACTTCAACAGTTAACATTTCAGCATTCTAAGTTAAATAGTCTGAAAACTGAAATTTTAGTTAATAAACTGGTAATAAAACCTCAACTTGAGACTTACAGGAAGGAAAGTGCGACCAATTTTTTTTTGCTATTTCGTCCTCGCCTATTGGTCTGATGTACCTACAAAATCAACTGTGATCTTATTGAAATATTCTAAAACCATCTCCAAAATTTAAGTTTCCTAGGACACTTTATTTTTTAGCTATCGTGATCACAGACTGAAAGGTCTGAAAGAATCTGAACTTAAATTTACTTAAATTCTATTCCAACTTCCCTCTTTTTTTTTTCTATTTGATGCATGTAAAGAGGAGTTAGAAAAATTAGACTACACCTGTAATTCCCTATGGTATAATGAGGGTACAAAAACCTTCAGTATCTTTTTACCATCATAGTTAACATACAAATAGATCATAGAAACAGCGCCGTAAGTTAAAGTAAAGACTTATCCTTATCTTGTTCACTCTATGTTTATCCCGGATGCTGAGAATCCTCGTGAGACGAACAAGTTTCAAGGTTGAAAGAGACTTGTTCCTGTTCATTAAGCAGCTCAAGATTATTCAAGCGTTCCCACTAATTACCCATCAATCCCAAACCACTTCCTGGTTACTAGAAAACGAACGACACCCACTTCCTTTTTCTCTGCCAAGATGATGGAGTGAGCTTTGAGGAACTAAATGTCACCAATATCAAAAAGAAATTAAATAAATATATATTTAAGATTTTACATTCAGATATTGGAAACTTGTTTATTGAAGGAGTATTCACTCCACGCCTGGAAGTGATCTGCTTTCGTTGAATTAGGGTTTGAATTCGCAGTAAGGAATAGATATTACACAAATGTAATGATGAAAGGGACAGAATTCTCATGGAATCATGCTACATAAACATCAATGAATGTATTAATAAGGACAAATCCCTTAAGGTATTACATTGCTTTAAAAGGATTTTTAAAAAATATGTAAAAACCAGAAAAAACTTAAAAAAAAAAAAGCTTTTAACAATTAGTGAAATATAATTATGTTTTTAACAATTTGAGAAGTGCATTTGTATCATACATTAACATTATTTTTTTTATTTTTTTTTTTTACTTAACTTAAAGGCAAAAGGCAATATAAATAAAACCCGAAAAGCCGAGAGGCAATATCGGGAATGTTCCCTACAACTAGTAGGCGAACAACATTAAATAACAAAAGGACAAAATGAACAAAACAACATAGGCCGCAATAAAGCTAAAAAATTGGGTTTAACGTGCCGTCAATTCAACTTAAAATGACTGTTAGGCCCAATACAAGACTAAACAAAACAAACAAATGCCTTTTCGATTCATTTTTATTTATATTGCCTTTTGCCTTTGGCGAGGTCACAGTCTGCTTGACTGTTGGCTTCACCTTAGGTTTGCCTCTCCGATTCATTTTTATCGAGGGGGCTGGCTAGAGCTGATGATCAAGTAGAATTGTGAAACAGCTGTACTCTAGTCCCCCTCATAAAAATGAATCGAAAAGGCATTTGTTTGTTTTGTTTAGTCTTGTGTTGGGCCTAACAGTCATTTTAAATTAACATTATTATTAAGAATTTGGTGAAATTCATTGTTTGTTTTTAAAAAATTGTGAAAAGAGGAATAATGTATTCCCTTTATGCATTTCGTTTTGTATTACCTGAAGAAGAATAATCGAGAAGACAATTCGAAATATTGTGATAAAGTAAAGAAGAAGTATATAAGAAGATATTTGTCTTTAAGGAATAGATGTTTTTTTCATTCTATGTGAAGCTGAAATGTCTTGTCCAGCCTTCTTACCGGTTCTGTAAAACTCATGTAAGGCCATGTAAAACTCATCCTCACAAATACGTATTTCGAAAGAGAAAAGGTAAGCTATCAACAACTAAACAAATTGTGTGGAAGCAAATTCAGAACTGAATCTTATTAAATGCAATTCCAATGAAATGACATAGTTGTAGATTTTTTTTTTTTTTGAAATAATACTACATGCTGTAAGAATCACATTTCAGTGCATCCTCACCTAAGGAAGCATTATTCAAAATAATAATAAAGCATTATTTAAAAACACACATTTTCAAAATATTAAGACATTAAAAAAGATTTAAGAACTTACATTTTCAGAATGCTAAGAATACTTAAATCACACTTAAAATACTTAAATATTTAAAAATACATTAAACACGCAATATTGCAGCACAAA
Organism: Thereuonema tuberculata; assembly: GCA_023159025.1. Classification (NCBI taxonomy): domain Eukaryota; kingdom Metazoa; phylum Arthropoda; class Chilopoda; order Scutigeromorpha; family Scutigeridae; genus Thereuonema; species Thereuonema tuberculata. Next base: position 14,611 of record JAFIDM010056629.1, on the reverse strand, counting down.
TCGTATCAATAGAGGGCATTATAGATTTGAAATTCATTTCACACAAATCAACTTAGGAACTTTATGTATGTAATTATCTGTTTTTTAATCAACAGGAGGCAGGGTTTCAGCTTTCCAGGATAAGCAGTTTTTGAGTCATGCTATTCATGCTTATGCTTTCGTTATTAAGAATGATTAAAAAGTTACCAATTATCTCGCACATCGTAAACCACAAGATTTAGTTGTGTGGTTCCAATTTTCGAAAAACCGCTCGATAAAATTCCAAAAATGCCGAAGGACAACGGCTTATTAATTATTAATAATTTTCGCTTTAATTATTTTTCTAAATTATGATAGCAGCATTTGACAGGCTCGTGCATTGTTAGCTTGAGCTCCCTAGAAGCCTAATTCCTAAGAAAATCAACAGTGAAGTAACGATTATTTATAAATAAAATTATCTTTTTCCTTAATCATAAATGGAGCCTCCTAAACTAAAACAAGCAATACTTGGTCTCAACCACTGATGTTTACTTGCTTATATCAGGAATTTCTTTTACAAGTGAATCATCGATAACTCTAATACTCCTATTCTTTTGGCTACTTTCCGTTATTCTTTGGTAATTTTAGGTGATTTTTTTTTTCTGTACCACTCTTTCCTGCCCACAAGAATTTGAATTATTTATTATTTCCGTTGAGCAACCACCGATAGAATTCTAGAATGTTCCTCCACTAATCGTATAGTTAATAAATTCAACTCGGCCTTCTAGTAGTTCAATTATTGCAATATGTCTTCCATTTGTGAAAATGGCTGCTTTTGGCAATTATTGCAGTCGACCGTAACAAAATGGTAGATCATTAACTCCGAACACCTGATGAAATACTGTCATGACTCGTAATTTTTTCATATTAAAAGAAAAAAAAAACCACCGTTGATATCTTTTCAACTAACTGTGCTGTAAGATTAATTGTTGATAATGTAACCTTACCAAACAAAATTTACAACACAGGTAGTCTCTGATTTACGAACAGACAGCTTTGTTTGGTTCTGATAGCTTGGCCGAAAATCAGCAAAAACAAGAAGATATTTAAGTACATATTTAGCTCGAAAAAAGAACAAGTACATATTACATAAATACAATAACTATTATGCATGTAGATGTAAAATAAAATGAGTAAATATTTTTACTTCACCAAATAACATGTTACAAAGGCAAATTTTCGAAGTCTTTACGATGACTTCTTTATCAAGTCAAAAATTCAAACTAAAAATGCCAAAAACAGAAAAGAAAACAATAATACATAACAATAAGTCACAACGAGAAATAGAACCACAATAATTGCAAAGGAAAGTAAAATAAAAAATGAAATTTTTATAATAATGTAACTGCATATTAAAAATTAATACAATGTTGTGTATTATTTAAACGAAGGATTGTTTTTCTTGCCAAAGCAATAAAGATATTATCAATAGTAAAATCTTCATTTCTTTTGATGCAATAGAGCTTCTATAATTTTCCTCTTTTTATCTTCAAAAATTCAAAATAAAGAATTTGAACTTTCTTTACAGAATGAGAAAATGATGAGCAATGTTCCACCAATTCAGATCTATGATCCACCTCGTTGTTTATATTAAACTGAAGAAAAAGATAAGATTAGTTCAGAAAACCAGATACATACAGTAACTTTCTTTCTCGATGGTTCGCTTTTTACGAGAGAGGCGGCAATCTAGGCAATCTGAAACTGCCTCTAGGTCCGATACGTAGCCTCGTTCATAGTTGTCGCCAAATAACAAGGTCATTATGAAAATCATTAGAAAAAGCGTTAAGAGAATTGACGTCATCGAAACAGTTCTTGACTACATTTAAATTAGATTACTAAATTAAAAATAACGAAAGTTAAATTTAGACGTTAAATCATAATTACATTTGATGAAACAATTTCTCAACAACTAAACTAACTCAATAACTTTTCTTAAAACGTATTACAAATCTGAGTAAAATTGGAAAAACATTCTGTTCCAAATTCCCAGGCCGGGTGACAGTCATTGGATTGTCCCCGGGTGTTTTGGGATATCAGCAATCTGGCGGGTCTATGGGTGGTGGATAATGGAAATCTTCGTCTCTACGGTGCCCAAGGACACTGTTGAAGGCGAGGTAGTGCGTTGCACCTCAAACCAGACTCCCCCAATCTAAGGTGTGATGCGGACCGTGCGGATGGATGGATGGCAATGGGGTATAGTGTCTTAAACGGTGGAGGGACGGTCTCTACCGAAACCTCCAGAATCTCAAAATTCTGAAGTACCATCAAAGGAACTCACCGTGAGATTACAGGATGTAATTAAGCGCAACCCAATTAGTGGTGATGAAAGGTGAAAGAAGAGGAGGACTAGGGTGGCACCTAGTCTTGAGACCACCTCACTTGAGTCTGCTGCGAGGGGAGATGGAATAACCGGTACACGAGGGAAGGGTCGTGGAGGTTTTGCTCTACCTGGTTTACCAGGGAGGGCTGCCAACATACCCATCTAAACAGCACCACGACCTGCTGCACCCTCAACATATCCGCTTTTTTTCTGAGTACTGATGTGCTCAGCGAGAAAAGATATAGAAACACAAGGCTTACAAATACGTACATCAAAATACTTCGTCTTCTTCAAATCCGATTAACTTTCAGGAGTTTATTTATGTGTTTAATCTGACAAGGCTTACAAATTGGGTTTTATATAAGGATGATCTTAAGCTTAAAAAGGCAGGTTTTCTAGCCTTTTATCATGATGAATTTGGCATAGAAAACTCTGCCTATTTTCTCTCTAACGCCCTCATCTCTGCTTATGAACAGAATTGTCCACTTAGTCGTACTCCAAGGAATAAAACGTTTGTATAGACTCAGGACGAAGACCCGTAAGCTGCTTAATAAGGCAAAATACACGAGTACTTCGTATGCTTGGAATTCTTATAAAGAATCCCAAAAGAACTGTAAATGTGCCATCAGATACTATAAGAGAACATTCTGGAGAGCTTTCTGTGAAGACATAGGCACTTTAACTGGCCACAAGACTGACCAAGGCTTTATCCAAGAGCTCTGAGATTAGACTGGGATCGCTGTTACTTCCTAGTAGGGACTGTACTTCATCCGAGGAAGAGGGGTTACAAGTACTTCATCTGAGGAAGAGGCTTACAAGTACTTGCTGAATGTTTTTATTTCTCATACTCACGAGCAAAGGGCGAATTTTTACAACAAGCAACTTTTGGCAAGGACTTTTCTCTTGCCAAATGCATTGTCTCTTATGAAAACGTTAAGCAAGCCATTGCTAGCTTTAAACCCTTCAAAGTGGCAGAGAGGATGGAAATTTCCCAGCCGTGCTTTTAAAAGGAATGGAGACCATTGTATCTCCTCTCGTACATGTTTATCGCTCTTGTCTGGTGCTGAGTTACATTCCTATGAACTGGAGGAAGACAGGAGTTGTTTTTATCCTCAAGACAGAAAGGTCTGATTTTACCAAATCATATAGACCACTTAGTCTCTCCTCCTTTCTTCTAAAGGCTCTGGAGAGGCTGGTCGATCGATATACAAAATATTTCTCTTTTAAAAAACCCTCTTCATTGCAGGCAATATGCTTATCTACTGAAACAGCCTTACATTATCTGGTACAAAGGATTTAGAATTCTCTTGTCTCATGGGCAGATGACTCTTGGCGCCTTTCTAGATACAGAAGGAGCATTATTTTGATCTTACATCTTGTGACTCCATTTGTTATGCAGCTGAATAGCATGGTATTGACTCATCTATCATTAGATGGATTAGGAAACTGCTTTCAACTCGTACAGTTGTGTGCTCCTATCTGGAAACACTATCACATCTCTGGATATCCACAGGGAGGAGTTAACTCGACCACTGCTCTGGTGTCTGATAATGGACTCCCTTATCCAGGAACTGCAGGAACTTGCTTTCTACTCAAAAGCCTATGCCGATGACCTTGTTATTCTTATCGGTGGCCTTGACTCTGGTACAGTTTTTGAGTTCATGCAAAGGGCTCTTAACTGTGTACAGGGCTGGTGCTACAATATAGATCTTAAGGTTAATTCTAGCAAGGCTACAATTGTAAACTTTACTAGGAAGAGAAAGATAGGGAAAACATAGACTTTAAACCTATTTAACAAACAAATTGATCTCTCCAATAGTGTCAAGTTATTCTTGCCTCCAAACTGACCTGGAAATCACATTTAGAATCTAAAATCACGAAGACCATCGCCTCCTTTTGGATGTGCAGAAGGACTTTTGGCAGCTCATGAGGTCTTCAGCCAAAATTCATTTATTCGCTGTACGTAACCCTTGTGAGATCTGCATTTTGTTATGCAGCCATTGTTAGGTGGACCAGAATCAGGCTAAAGACTATTTAGGAAGCTTTTTAACAAGGTTTAACATCTGGCCTGTTTAGGTATCACCAGATTTATGAGGATGGCATCTACTGTACTTTAGAGTCACTAAATTTAAATAGGAAACATTGCAAAATGTGGTTATGAAATTGATGGATTATATATCAGATTGTGAGGTTTATTCCGTGGATTGCTGATATATATACAGTATATATATATATAAAATAAATTTATTAACTTATTTTATTCCCCACAGTTTAACTTATATACTTATAAATCAAAGATATGAAATGCATACTTAAAAATTAAAGATATTTAATGCGCGTTCCAAAAAATCAACTCATCAAATTCAACTGATAAAGTTCCTATATTATTTTCTTTACAAAGATTACACTATCATCTGTTAAAATGATCAAAGTTTCAAATATAGAAGATCAAACTTAACACAAGTAATAATTATTTCTTTCACTTAACAGTTTACTCTTGACAAACAGTTATATCTCAACTTGTGTAATTTAACAGTTAAATTCAGAGTCACTTTACGTCTTGTAAAAGGTTTTCCCACTTTAATTAAGGTTCACAGTTATCGCTAATAAAGTTCTCTTAACTTTGAAATCTTGCGTCGTTATTTAATAAGCACAAATTGTAGATTCTATCACGATTCGAATGTTCATCTATTTACGCTGGCTTATACATGTCCCCTTTAAGTAAAAGTAACTTTATCACTTACTTGCATGTATCCTTAGGATAGTAAGAAGATGTCCTTTTTATTCACAGTAAAAATTGGTTGACTCACTTCTTACTCACGTATCACTGTGATGAAAACATTCTATAGAATCTAACATGGCGGCTCACGAACATCTCTGCATTAGAACTTGTATCTACATTCCTCTTCCTAGAAATCATATCGTTCTTGCTAAAATCTCACGATATTCTTCATGAGATTTACTTGTATAATGAAGTCGAATTCCTGCATTCATCTTATCTTCATTTGATATCAGGATTCTTGCATCCAACATTATACTTTTCCGTTCTTTGGTTCAGCCATCTTCTTGTTTTGTTTTTCATCTACTAAACACAATCTTTCTTTGTTTTGGCTTTTTTACCTAGTAAGTATGTATTGTTTAACAGCGTCGTGCTTCGCGCTGCTCAACATTTGGTGTTCACTCCTTGTTGTCAATTGTCGTCACTGTTCATTGTTTGTTCTCCACTTAAAAACAATTGGTCCGCGAGGTTTAAATTGTTCATGTTTGAAATATGTACGGAAATAAACTGCTTAATTTCCACTTCAAACTACACAAAATGATTACGTTAAGGACATATAATTCTTAAAGGACACTGTACATTTGTTTGGCATTTGCCAAAGTAATATAAGTAGGAAATGTGGAGTGGATCAGGAGTCTCCTGAACACATTTTACGTTTTTGTCCAGCTTTGGTTAGGAATAGATGGGACATCTTTGGTAAGATTCGTCTTACCACCGATATTATCTCCACCTTTTAAGATCAAGATCATTTTATCCTTTTGTAAGACCACACCCCTTTTTTTCTGAATCTCATCACAGTTTTGATGATTTATCTTGACGTAGTCAGGCTGGACCCATTCATGAGGTCTGAGTGATTAACGATGATTAGCCGACCCTTTAAATCCTTATCCTTATATAGAAAGAAAACTTATTTATTTATTTTCGACTTTTCAAATACTTTTTATTTATTTTTTTCGACGGTTTCAAGCTCCTCCTAACTGAGGAAGTTAAAATAATTAACAATATCGATTCAACTAAGGAAAAACTGTAATATTTCTTAATCTTAAGTACAGTGATTAGTATGTAGAAAGGAAACTTTTTTTTTTTTTTTTAAGTAAGGACCGTTGTCTTGAGAAAGCGGGGAATCCCCGCGGGAAATTCCCGCGCTCGATCTACGCCATTTAGTTCTACTTCTAGTGGGCGTTGCCTAACAGTTCTAAAAAAGTGGAGAAAAACAAATTTTGGGTGCTAAGACAACTATCTATAAATTTTCATAAGTATATTTTATATATGGTTTATATATATTCTAGATATATCTAGAATAGTTTCTCTCTACAAAAAATATTCGAAGAATATTAGAAATATTCAATTTTTTTGAAAATGATTTTCTGATATTTTGAAACGACTTAGGCGATAAGTCGGAGATTACCTGTAACGCAGTGATGTCCAAAGCTGCCACAAAGAAATAACTTATTTTTTTTTTTACATCACGATTACACTGCTGTGAGAAAGAACTTAAAATATTGCAATTATTATTTCGTTGTGAAAATAGTAACTTGTACACTACAAGCATAAAGCCAATGCATTGTAATAACGACCGAATGTAATTAAACTGTCGAAATTTCAATTTTGCAGTGTAGATCAAAAGCAAAAAGAAACAAGGTAATTAATGCCTTTAGATAGCGTCAAAAGCAAAGCGATCCCATAATATATGCACAATTGTATAAACAAAATAAATAAAAGCAAGAGCATATAAATGCAAGTTTTACAGGCAAGCTGTCACCTTGGGGCCGCTAATACAATGCTGAGTGCATCATTTGGTTATGTTAAAGAATTTATGAAACAATATGTTTTGTAAATATTAACAATGACGTCCTGTTGGCAATTGTTAGTATTGTTATGAATGAAGCATCAGTATTATTACAGTGTTAATTGTTATCATTATTACTAACGTTGCTATGGAAAACGTTAATTTGGGGGATCAGGGAGTGGTCCTATAGGTCTGATTTTTTTTACGTGGTCACTTACTTTTTGATGCTGAACACAATGGTGAAGGTTTCATTCTAATATCTCTAACCGTTTGGCCGCTACAGAGTGGGACGTACAGTGTGACAGATAGACAACACAAAAGCAATAGCGGTTCCCTACGATATAATACATGGGACCGCTAAAAAGGAGTTCTACAAGGATTTAACTTAGGTCCCATACTTTTGAATCTGTTTATGAATGTTTAATATGAATGTTTCTGAATTGAACTTTATTTCCCGTCAGTTTAGAGTTACGTAAAATTAGCGAAGCTCTAATGGAAATCCAACAATGGATTAATCGTATTGTTTTAAACATTTTAGAGGGATATTCTTTGATTTGCTTAAACTTAATTAGATTCGGGCATACCTTAACATAATCAGCAAAGGGAAATTTCAATGGTATGTATTTTCTTTTGTAGGTTGTATTTTCTTTTCTCACTTATTTATTTTCAGGACGAAACATAAATAAATAAACAAATCTCTCTATTTTACGAAAATAAGCTCGGGGTTCTTTTAGACACTTTTCTGTTATTTCTGCTAGGCCTATAATGCAGAACTGAGGCCTAACTTTTGTACAGTAAGAGCTCTGATAGCTATGTTAGGGTAAAAAAAAAAGAAGAAAAAAAAACAACTATGCCACCCACCCTTTCTTTGTTTCTATTGGTGATCGAGCGTGTTGCCACAATTGTTCTAGAACAAAAACTCTTTCCCTGTGGAAAACCACTTCTCTTTTTGAGTCGTGTCCAGAATTGATCTTCTGAATGACAAAACAAGATCAAGGTCAGAAAACTTGCTGAAGCATCGCGGATCCGTGCTTAATTAAGGAAATCCCTGCGTATTTCCCATCTCAGCCCTTTGTCCAACAAGGGACGACGCCTTTCTCCTCGCTCTCCTACACACACAATAAGTAAGGAGGAACTGTCTTACCTTTCTACGAAACTCAATAAAAACTGGATTTTTTTTATGGTAGACAATCCAGGAGAGATTTAATAACATCCGCTTTTATAGCCGCTTGATCAACGTAGCTACGACAGAATATTACAGGTTTGGGCTAACATTTTTAAATCCCTTTTAATGTGCATCGGAGAATTAAAAGGCCCAGAACAAAGAACAAAACAAAAATGAAGTTTTAGTCAAGTGTTCATTTCGATTATCGTAGCTGAAAACTAATTATTCTACGAAGCTAAAATTTCAGATATTCAAAAAAACAAAAAGGCGGGGAGGGGATCTTTAATGATTTTTTTTTGTGCAAATCGGAACAAAATGTAACGATAATACGTACCAAAATTGTTAAAAATACAAAGAAGATAATGTAACTGCATATAATAGCAATAAATCAAAAACCACTTATTTCAGATAACCATTTATTTCACTGAAGGTAGCTGAACCTCCAGTGATAGGTGATATTCCTGAACGTGATCTTCTACAAGTTCTACATTTGGATGAATTTTTTAAATCTCCTTTGAATAGAAAACTCTAAAACGAACCTAAACATTGCATCGAAATGCGATCTTCGTGTCCGAAGTTCCGTGTTCTATGGATCTCTAGTGTTCCCAACACTAGGAACACCTATCAAAATCCATAGAATTTCAAGGGAAAGATACTGAGGTGATTATTCATTGCCTTCCTCAGGAAATCATTAATGAATAATTTCAGACCCTGAAGAAGAAGATCAACACAGGAAAGGAAATTTTTAAATATTAATGCCGACCCGGGATTCGAACCCAGGTTCTGACACATCTGCGTCGTGGGAAGCTGCCGGAATCAACTAGGCCATGCTCAACGGCTGCCTAAACATTAACGATACACACTTTATTTAATGAGCTATTTTTATTAATTATAATAATGAGCAAATGATAAATGAACACTAATTACACAAAAGTGTCTGCCAAGTTTAGAATATTCCCTATCTTCTTGAAAAACTATTTCGAGATATACCATGTGAGTGCTTAAAAGTTGGTACATCAATTAAAACTATTATTATTATTATTAATATTATTTTATTTACTTTTTTTAGTTTTAGTGTAATAATTTAATTTAAAAGATTAATCTCTAAGACAATTTTAAAAAAAAAAAAAAAAAAAGAGTGAGACCAGTGTTACAAGTGATATTCTGAAACAGCTATTTTTCGCTTAATTGGCGATCATCAATTGAGAGTAGTCAATGTAAACATCCAAGGTCTCAATACAGAGGTAAACTGACATGGTAGCAGGACAAAATATGGTATCTTCACAAAATCTAACTAAAAACAAAATACACATTAAAAAATAAAATGAAGGAAATTCTTGTGTGCCCTCCGGCAGCTTCAATGAATTTTCTATGCGCATTTTTAAGACAGAACAGGCGGTTTTTCTTTCTTAAAAATGCGCATAGAAAATTCTTTGAGGCTGCCGGAGGACAGCAAGAGAATTTCCTTTATTTTAATTTGAATGTGTATTTTGTTTAACAACAAGTTTAACGTGCGGAAATAATATTACATCACAATAAAAAACACATACACGCACGTAAATAAGGAATCACTCATCGGTTTTTAGTGTTTTCGATACAGGGAATCCAGAAAAGCTGTTTCAGGTTTCCCATCCATCATCAGCTGAATTCGCCCAGCTGATTACGATGCGTTTATGTGCGTGTATGTGTTTTTTATTGTGATGATAATATTATTTCCGCACGTTAAATTTGTTGTTTATGTATTCTTTTTTTACAATTTAATCCTTTGTAAGCTAAGCGGGATTAAATTTCTGTCCTTTTTTTATTCTTAATTTATATATTGCTGTTTCGTTATATGAAGGGCCATTTTCTTGTTGAGTTTTTTTTCCTTTATATGTTTCTTGATCACTGATTAAGATACTGTGCGAATCCAGCTGATTATGGATTGGAAACCTTAAGCAGCTGTTCTGGATTCCCGGTATCAAAAGCACTAAAAACAAACCAGTGATTCCTTATTTATATTCGTTTATGTGTTTTTATTGTGATGTGAATTTTATGACCAATCGTTACAACCAATGTTATTTGATCTTTTAAGGTAGGAATGTCAGGAACATGTCCTTGATACACAATGCTTTTCAGATAGCCCCACAACCAGAAATTGCAAGGATTCAGATCAGGGGACCTTGGAGGCCAAATCATGAGATATGCGCGACTAATTACTCTAGCGTCTGTGAAATGTTGACGCAGGACATCCTTCACCCGACGTCCGATGAGCGGTGGCGCACCATCTTTCATGAAAATGCTAGAATCGATACAATTTCTTTGCTGCAGTTGAGGTATCACAAAGTTCTCGAGTATATCGGCATACCTGTCGGAATTGACAGAACAAGTCAATAGTCCATTTCTACCAACTTCTTCATAAAAGTACGGGCCAATGATAAAAGAAGAAGTGAACCCACACCAAACTGTTACTTTCGGCGAATGTAAGGGGATCTCTTGACCAACATGTGGATTTGTATCAGCCCAAATACGGCACTTGTGTATTGATATCACCGTGGACATGGAAGTGAGCTTCATCGCTCCGTAATATCCGCCACGGCCACTCGTTATCCACTTCCAATCGAGCCAAAAATCTCAAAGCAAACTCTAATCGGGTAGTTCTGTATATCTTACGCAGTATCTTCTGCACCGTCGACAACGGGATATCTGTTTGTCGTGATAAACATGCACTCCAGGTACCCTGCTTATTAGCTATCGCCTGATCCTGAACGGCAGTTGCAACTTCTTCAACCTGTTCCTGCTTGATATGTTTACGTCCACGGTCTGGTTGTACACCAAGAGTTCTTGTTCTTTCAAATTTTTCAACCATTCTTCGTAAGTTAGTTATGGTCATCGGTCCTTCTTCGTAACTGTTTTAACCGCCGATATTCACGAAGAGTAGCATTGGCATTTTCATCCCGCTGATAAAACAGCTTGACTATTAAGGCACGATCACGTAGTGACAACGCCATCGACGGGCGACATCTTGCAGAATGACTAGAATTCCCGCAACCCCTTCTTTTATCCTCGATATAAGTATCCGTATATGCAAATTTCAAGCTACATTTTTCGACCGCAGCGCCAGAATTTCCCCTATCGGCGTTGTTTGGTACTAATTTTTTTTTCTTTACAAATCGAAACCGCATATTTTAATGTGTATGGTGGCCAAATTTTGTTCTATTTCGTCTAGTACATAACACGCTACAGGGCTCCGAACACCTCCTGTTATTTCTTGATCACCCGGTATATAACAAGAAAAAAGTATATATATACTTAGAAATATATAGTTAATTTGACTTACAATTAAAACTTGAATTTTTCAGGAAATCAATGAAAAAATATATAACGTTGATATTATTGTAATTAAGTCAACACAAAAAGCTAATATATATTTAGGCAAGGGGAAAATTAATGTAATGAGCCACAGCGACCCTAGTATTTTTTTTCCCTAATTTATTACAAACAAATATAAATCATGAAGTCCTTGTCCGGGCAAAAAAAAAGAAATAATGTTAAAATCATTAAAAATCAAGTCATTATTGAAACGTAACATGAAAGTTGAAATTTAATTTTATTCCTGACTGATGCTCCCGCGACTTGGTTTTATTATCATGAAGCAATATAAACAGCTTTCCCCAAAGGAAGCGACATCGATTACTTGCCAGAGAAGTTCACGAAATGTTTTACATAAAAAGTACATTTTCTTCAAATAAAATCAGTTCATAACACAGATCTAAATCAACGGATCAAGCTCGAATATTATTCACCTACTGATTTACTTGTGCAGTATGTTAAGTTTTGTGGAGATCGTGGTTCCGTTATTATCGAACACAGTACAGTTTCGCTTTTTCGCCGATTTTTTAGTCATGTTATCAAAACTGTTCGAATTACTATATTGAAGTGGTTTTGATTGTTCTTTCTGACGCTATTCTCAGTGGACACGTCAATAGATATAATTGTCGCTGTTGGTCGAGCAGTAATCCTTTATGAATGGAAGATCGTCACGTACAAAATGATTTCTAGGGTCATGGTTTTGGCAGGAATATGGGAAGAGCAGTTGATTGGTCCAAACTTCTTTGATGATAAAGTCACAGCTGAAACATATCTCCATATATTGCAGACCTTCTTAATGGAGTTTCTCGATGATGTATCTTTAGCAAAGAGATGGCAACATGTTTTTTCAACAGGATGGCGCGCCTCCTCATTTTGCAGTGATTGTGCGAGACTTTTTCATTCGTGCGTTTCTAACAAAGGAATAGACGACGTCCTAATTGAATGCCACCCACTCCCCTAGCCAGATCACCGGACCTTACACCTTTAGATTTCTTCCTGTGGGGCCGATTAAAGTCTGTGATGTATCAAGAAATATTTAATGTTAAAGACAGAATACGTTTGGAATGCAGAAACATTACGCAAGAAACGCTCCAACATGTCCAGAAATCATATCACTACAGAATTACAATGTGTTTACAAGTTGAAGGAGAACAATTTGAGCACATCATCTAACTTATAAACATCTTTTATTTCTGTAAACTTCGTGTTTTATATCATACGCCATCCTTCACTTGCTACATCCCTAAATCCTTATGATGCGCAACTTTTGCCTTATCATGTTTTGCCTTATCCTTTTGCCTTATCCACACACACACATATATAAACAGTGCAAAACTATTTGTTTCCTTTAAACTAAACCAATTTGAATATAATTTTCACTATTCAATAAGAGATGTTGTGTGGTCATAAACCATCCGTGGTACATCACTTTACTACCTTAGATACTCAAGAAGTGAAGAAAAAACGAGGATTGCACGAATTAGACAAAAGCGCTTTTGAAAATCGAAAATGAAATATAATTTCGCTGCATCTTACCATTATTGAGCTTCACAACAAACTAATTATCGCTCATAACTTTTGAACAATTTAATTAATTTTGATGTATTTTTTTAGATTTTGTAGAGGGTGAAATGGCACTTCTTTAAAGGCGTAAATCAATTCTTTAAAGGCCTAGGGAACAGATATAATTTAACTTTTTTTTCTTTTCACGCGTTAACTGGCTTCTACGATGGCCTTCTATTAATGTATGTTTTTGGTGACAATTTTTGGAATATTTTACTATTCAAAGTTTATTATGATGTATTAAATTCCATTAAGCAAAAACTAAGTAAATAATTGTTAGTTAATTATTAACGTGCTAAAATAAAAGTTAAAGTATTTACTTTTACTTTACAAGGCAACGTAAGGCTTTGAGGTCAGGGGAGGCAAGGTTTCCAGCGTTTCCTGACCAACGGGACAAGGTAGTCAGCCCGACGCCTGCCTTCCTTTAACCCTCGGAAAGAATCCTGGTACCTATTGTTCAGACGGCTGGGTGGACCTTTGGACCCGTCTGGATGAGAATTCACGTGAAAAAATTCCTGACCTCCGCATGGGTAGGGGATTGAACCGGGCTCCTCCAGGTTGCTTTCAAGAGTCTTACTATTTAGCTACGGGGCCATTAATTATTGACATGTAAATAATACTACTGACAAACAATAACTAAGAAGGCACCAAAGGTAAACAAAAGATTTCGCCTCTGAACTATCAACAGTGGGAGTGGGAGTTGACAGTATCGTTCTCTTTATGGACTCATCAGCCACACAAACCCTCTCTTGAAAGCTCAGATCACGAAATCAAGTTAGGGAATCCACCCACTATGGTTTGTTGTTTAGTTTACAACAGGCACGTTAAATTTTTATTTTAATTTATGTTGCTTGCCAGTAGCCTTTGCTTTCTTCAATTTCCTCTGTGCCTGACGGATTCGCAGGCCAGGAATTGCAGCTTTTTATTTTGTTTTGGTTTTATTTTATTGGGAACCACAGGTGGATGCGTGGGTGGAATTCCTAACTTGGTTTCGCGATCCGAGCTTTCAAACAGAAGGTTTGTGTGCACTGTAAAAAATTACCGTATATTTAACTGGGAATCACTGTTTTTTACACCGTTTTTTAACAGGATTACACCGTTTTTCGAAATAACAGTAATTCCCTGTAAAATGAAGTCTCGCCGTAGTCTCGCTGTGAAACGTGAAAGTTTCAGAATTACGCATGCGCAGTGGCTTTCTTTCAGCGGAAAATTTGAAGTTAAAGCGGCGAGGTGTCACCGTCATTTTAACGGTAATAAGTCGGCAGCCATAATTGACGGTTATTTACCGTTTTTTCAACGGTCAACTTCTTACAGTGTGGCTGATGAGTCCATATAGAGGATGAAACGGTCATCTCACACTCCCACTGTTGATAGCTCAGAGGCGAAATCTTTTGTTTATCTTTGGTATCTTCTTGGTTTGTTATTTATTTTATAATAGGCACGTTAAATTTTTATTCTAATAATATTAACATTTATCTTCTATCTTAACAATATATTCACATTGTTTCTGTAGTTATTTCTGTCTTTCTCCGCACTGGACAACGCCAAGTCCTTCCGCTAGTATTTACTAAAGCTTCTTTGCACACTGAAGATTAGTCAATGCTATATTAACGCAATGAAAAAAAA
>JAFIDM010056628.1:0-14915 GCA_023159025.1 Thereuonema tuberculata | reverse complement strand
GAAGAGTTAGAACACAACACTACAGTTGCGCACTTTTCAACATCTCCAACACTATGCTCCCCATTCTATAACACACAACGCGCACTACATTCACAAAACACGACATGCATCGCCATGAAAGTTGTGTGTTAGTCCGCGACAGATAGGAAAATCCTCCACCGCAAGGAAGGAGGCCGAGGACTCAAACACCTCATAACCCTACACGAAAAACAAGTGCGCATACTTAGGGATCACTTCCTCCAGAGAGCACAATACTCCTCACTCCTTGACCCTTTACCCATTGCAAGTCAGACACCCACTTTACCCCACTGGACCCCGAAAACCCTTATTCAACATTCACCATCCCCGTCACCAACATTCAGCAGCTGCGTAAATTATGGGCTTGTGAACTCCATTGCAAACATCGCCACGAATTCAGCCAGCTTCATGTCGACATGAAGGATTCGAACAGATGGCTGGCGAGTGGTGAACTGATAGGGGAGACCGAAGAGTCATGATCGCGATACAGGACCAAGTCGTCCCCACATGCAACTACAAGAAACCATTCAGGACGACGCAAAAACCCAAGACAGAAATGCATAAAATGCCGCACTACGCCTGAGACGATCGACCACATAATGCCAGGCTGTCCCCTTCTCTCCCAAACAGGCTACCTCCACCGACACAATCAACAGCTAGCACACAAACACTCGCTTATTAAGAACACGGTCCCATACTGCAAGTAGACACCACAATGCGTATTAGAGTCACCCTCACATAAGCTATACTGGGACTTCCCCATTCACACAGACAAAACTATACATCACAACAGACCTGACATCACACTGGTCGGTAAGATCAACAAATAGACCTATCTCATTGATATTGCAGTGCCTATCACCCAAAACATGCAGAAAACTCACGCAGATAAGATCAGTAAATACACCGACTTAGCACATGAACTCCAGAAGCACTGGAGGCAGGACCAAATAAGTGTTATACCTATCGTCCTGTGCGCCACTGGTCTGATGCCTCCCATACTACTCCACAGCCTTAACAGCCTTACATGCTCCCCAGCCTTGAATTAGGACTTCACAAAAACACTTTATGCACAACTCCAGAGGGCTGTGATAGTCAAAAGAACATTCGTAGTTAGGAAACTCATGATTAGAATTACACATCCCAAACATCCCTCACTGCACAATTTTTTATACTTAGCAACATGTGCTTTGGCCCTTGACCCCCCCATATTGTCTTATCCGGGGAAACCCAAGAATAGAAACATTTACGTAATACTACTACTACTACTACTACTACTCCTACTACTACTACTAATAATAATAAAAAGCCCCCATCGACCGTACCTCCTCGCGGTGAGGGCGGGAACTACACTAGCTTTAGGGTAGGCTAAATGGTCCAACCATCTGTGATGAGAACTCGTTCTAATATAGATATCAGGCTGCATCGGGTGTGGCACAGGATAAAGTCACCCGCGTTCGGGGTTAGGCAGAGGCCTCCGTTCGAAAAATATACTACAGTCTCCCGCAGGTGGTGGTGGAGAAAATGGCACCCCATCCTGTAGTATGGCTACCACAATGGCCGGGCAACACCATCCAGCCCGAACAGTCGGAAGTGTTTCGTCTGTTTCAGAGCAGGCGACCACCAAGACTGGGAAACCACGCCAGCGCAGCGCATCCAATGGTCATCGCAGATTAACCAGGATCTTATGCGCGACTTCTACAACATTACACAGATAGGGACTCAACTCAGAGGATACAGACAGGCACTACACCACGTGTTCTTCATCGTTAGGGCTTAGCGAACAGCGGGTAGCAGATCAGCGATGTTCCATAGTAGTAAACAATCTTATTCTCCCATGCATACTTGCACAAATTAGGGAAGAAGTCGTTGAATCCAACCACAGGACACCCCACCCCACCCCACCAGAAGTCACCATTATAAAAACCCACAATACACAGGCACAGACCCCACACTCAGGCCTCCACTCCCCAAAGTATATACATCAAAACAACTCTCCACAGTCATATATCTTCTCAACACACACACTATCCCACAAAGTCTTGACAATATCCAAACATTAGAAGACGTAAACACAACACTATTGCACCGCACAGGGAACCATTCGGGCACTTGGAATCAAACGACACAACATACCTCCCACTGCACGGTCACAAGAATAAATCCCCCCTTGGAGACGTTGCCTTGAGGGCCGCATCACCGACCTTAGAGGAGACATATCCAGGCTCACAGAATACTGTGCAGGAAACAAAACAAAGACATTTATGTCCCAGATTGGAAAGATATTCAAGCACATAAATACTCGCCCTTCACATTCAAACGATCATAACCAGGTTCAGGAACATCTCGACACACTAAAACATAAACTGAGTGCACTTGTAAAAAGATTACAAAGATACAAACAGTGCACTCTACGCAAACAACTGAACACTTCAATACAATGAGAAAAAAATTCTACAGATCACTTACATCTTCCTCTACTACAACTAACACAAACACTCCCACCAGCGAGGCATTGCATGAATACTGATCGTCTCTGTGGTCAAACCCTATCCCCCACAATGATAAGCACTATGGATCACAAAGGAACAACAACTCACTGAACACTTACCCTTCAAGTCCTTCCATGAGATTACTCTCGGAGACATACAGACAGCACTAAAACATGCACACAACTGAAAGGCTCCTGGTGCAGATGGCGTCCAGAGTTACTGGATCAAGAGGTTCACGTCCCTGTATGGGAAGCTAGCGCTTACACTCCCTGACATAATCCAACACCCACAACATATGCCTCGTTTCCTCACACAGGGTGTCACATACCTACAGAGCAAGAACACTGAAAAAGCAAACCCTGCTAACTACCGTCCAATCACTTGCCTCCCCACACTTTACAAACTCCTCACCTCCTGCCTCGCAGACAAGATCTACACACACATCGAGACACATAACATTCTTTCCGAACAGCAGAAGGGCTGTCGCAGGAATTCCCAGCAACTCCTTATTGACTCCAGTCGCGGGCGAAGAATAGGAACTTACATATCGCGTAAATCGACTACAAGAAGGTATTTGATTCTGTCCCTCATTCCTGGCTGCTACACACTCATCATATCTACAAAATACACCACATCACAACATTCTTAGATGCCACGGTGAAGAGTTGGAACACAAAAATACACCTACGCACCTCCAACACCTCCATTACTATAGATCCCATTCCCATAAGGAGAGGTATTTTCCAGGGAGACTCCTTGAGTCCTCTTTGGTTCTGCCACGCCTTGAATCCACTGAGCCACAAGCTACGACACCATACAAAATCATACACTTACTCTACATGGATGATATTAAACTCTACGCCACAAACAACGCACAACTTATTAATTTACTACAAGTCACCACACAGTTCACCAAAGACATTGGGATGGAATTTGGAATCGACAAATGCCGCAAGCTACATGTAACACGCGGGAAGACTACGAATTTGGAGGGTTTTGAACTGGACCATGGGTTGGACATCCAATCCATGGAAGAGGGAGAGACCTACAAGTACCTAGGCTTCCAGCAAGCGCGCGTCATTGACAATGCAAACAAAAATGCACTCAAAAACACATACCGTGCTCGCGTTCAAAACATCCTGAAAACACAACTCAACGCTAGAAATAAAATTAAAGCCATCAACACTTCTGCCGTCCCCACACTAACATATTCGTTTGGCATAATTCCATGGACAAAAACCGAACTCGAAGGACTACAACGAACAACACGCACTACATTCACGAAACACAACATGCACCACCTCGAGTCCGTTATGGAAAGAATGACTCTTCCCCGCAAGAAGGACTCGTCAACCTCATCACCTTACATGCAAAAGAAGTACCACACTTAGGGAACACTTTCACCAAAGAGCACAACACTCCTTACTACACTCAACCATTGTCAAGGCTGACACACACCTCACACCCTTGGACCTCGAAAACCCTTCTCTAACACTCACCATCCCTAACACCCCATCAGCAGCTGCGTGAATCATGGGCTCGAAAGGAACTCCATGGCAGATATCACCACGAACTCAGCCAGCTTCATGTCGACATGGAAGCGTCGAACAGATGGCTGACGAGTGGCGAGCTGTTTGGGGAGACTGAAGGGTTCATGATCGCGATACAGGACCAAGTCATCCCCACACCCAACTACAAGAAACACATCCTACACGACGCAAACACGTATGACGACACATGCAGGAAATGCCACACTACGCATGAGACGATCGACCACACAATATCAGGCTGCCCCCTTCTCTCCCAAAATGATTACCTCCACCGACACAATCAGGTAGCGTCGATTGTTCATCAACAACTAGCACACAAACACTCACTTATTAAGAACACGGTCCCGTACTATAAGTATATACCACAAAGCGTATTAGAGTCATCCTCACACAAGCTGTACTGGGATCGCCCCATTCACACAGACAAAACCATACATCACAACAGACCTGGCATCACACTTGTTGATAAGGTCAACAAACAGACCTATCTCATTGATATTGCAGTGCCTATCAGCAAGAACACGCAGACAAGATCAGTAAATACAGCGATCTAGCACACGAGCTCCAGAAGCAGTGGAGGCTGGGCCGAGTACGTATTGTATCCATCGTCCTGTCCGCCACTGGTCTGGTGCCTCACACATTGCACCACAGTCTCAGCACACTAGGAATTCACGAAAACACTTACGCACAACTTCAGAAGGCTATGGTACTCAACACAACACGCATAGTTAGGAAATTTATGGACACAATCACACATCCCTAATCATTCTTGCACACGTCTTTATACCTGGCAATATGTGCTTTGGTTCTTGACCCGCCATAGTGTTTTTGCTGGGGAAACCCAAGGTTTGAAACATGCAAACATAATAATAATAATAATAATACTAATAATAATAATAATAATTTTTAATTTACAAAAATATTATATCTATTTTTGTATTTTAAGGTAATTATTTGTAATAAATAAATAAATAAATAATAGAATGTCTTATATCCTCGTACAGTGAAAAGTACTCGAGTGAAAGGATTTTTGGTTTTTAAAGGAGAATGATGATTCTGTTAAGGCCGTTTTACATGTACCATTTCAATTCGAAGGCCTTCTGATTTTGAAAGGTGGTCTCATATAGGTTTCAAGTGGATTTCGAAGATATTTGGCCACAGGTTCGTAGTTTGGTGACAGTGTGAAGCAAAGTGAAGAAATTCGAAGAAAATAGTTCGAATAAAAAATCCCATTTATTTTTTTACCGCTTCAACTAAACAGGAAGCCATAATAAATTAGTAGTCATTTTCAGAAACTTATCTTTGGGTAAAAATCAACAATAATATTAGTAAAAAATGTTTATTCTATGTATCAGATTACCAGTTCACTTATTAAAGAATTTCTCAACTTTTGATGACAAGCATACGCATGTAATAAATGATCGTGGGATCTTGACTGCCACAACATATAACCTTTGACTATGCCGTCAGACTAGGGTATTCCTTCATACCTAATTATTTCGTTTAAACGTTAAACATAACGGAAAACGAAATTCAGATTTTAGTATAGCGAAAAACGAAATCACTTTATTTCCTGAAGCGAAAAACTTACATATTTTTTTTTTGATTTGCCAACTCTGGTTCAAGTGTTTCTATAAAACAAATGAACAAATTTTCATATAATTTTTTTTTATTCGGGAGATCTAAAAAATAAAAATGTATATCATGCTTCATATCAAATCTTGTAAACAAATAAAAAAAATCATTAATCTCTGAAATTGTGATTTCAATTTTTCCTTTCGTAATGATATAATGTGTGATTTATTTTTACTAGGTTGTCTACATTGTCGTTCTGACTCCATATGTGATGTTATCGATTCTTCTTATAAGGTCATTTGTACTGAGAGGCGCCTGGTCTGGACTGCAGTATTTTATAAAAATTGAAATGGAAAAATTTTTGGAAGTTGAGGTATAAATATATATATATTTCTCTAGTTAGAAGATTTTTGTATTTTAAATATTTTTAAAATTTAAGAAAAACCAATTTAGAATTGCTATTAATTAAAAACAAGAAAATTCTAATATGTATTAAGTATTACACAGTGTGTTTCTGAAATGGTAGACAAAGCGAAGAGATACGGTTTTCAAAGGTTATTTTGAGTGGAAAACATTCTATGACATTTTGTTGTACGGGTCGTAGTTTTAGAGTTAGGAAATGAATGGTCCCTGATCAAAGAAAGCTCGTTCACATTAGAAAGTGCAAGTAAATAAGGAAAAGGAATCCGAATAACAAATGTCATGACTGAAAACAGGTATGATAATTAATGAAAATGCTGAAAATGGCCTGAACTGAGCTTTCTTTGATTAGGGACCATTCTCAAACCATTCATTTCCTAACTCTTTAAACTACGGCCCCGTACAACAAAATGTCATAGAACATTTCGACTCAAAATGATCTTTGGTATCTCTTCGCTTTGTCTACCATTTCCGAAACAACCTGTATATTTAATATTAATATATAATATTGAATTATTATAAAGTATGGACTCTTTGAGATAAAAGATTAGAAACCAAAAATTTGTTTTTGTTTATTAAAAGAGAACTGTAATTTTTAAATGTAATTTTGCATTTCTTTTAAAAGAAAAGTTTCTAAACAAATAAGAACTATGGTTATACCAGCGTTTCTCAACCGCAGATCCGCGGACCAATGTTGGTATGCGATAAAAAAAAATTGGTCCCCAGATGTTTTACAGAAATTTTTTAATATTCTGTTTTGTATTTATTTGTTTGAAGACGAGTAATCTGTCCTCCTTTTCGATATTTTTTTTTTTGGTTGTATAGAAAGATTTATAATGTGTTTTTTTTTGGTTGAAAAAAAAAAAATAAAATAAAATAATGTTTTCAAAGGTCCGCGTTGAAAAAAATAGATACTTTATTGGTCCGCGGTACGTTTTCGGTTAAGTAACACTGGCCTATACGATGGCATTTTGTTCACATTCCTGAATCTGGGTTCGATTCGTGAGAACCTACTGGATGTTTCTTTTCTTTCCTGTGTTTATCTCCTTCCAGTTGTTAAGAATGGCTATTGTTAATAACGGTTTTACAAAAAAACCTTAAGGCCTCATTGGTAGTGGGCTATAATCATTTTACTGTAAATAAAAGAAAACTATTTGCTGATTTGGTTGTGTAACAATGGTTAATAATTGAATGCAGAGCTGTATACTTTTTTTTTTTTATTTACAACTATGTACATGTGTCAGTTCTACGCTTCTTGCGTATAGAATTCTGAATTGTTCAGTAATTGAATGAAGTTCATTAATCGAAATGACAGTCATACCGAAGTATCCTGCGCATTGTTTAAGCACACTTGTTCCATCAGTAAACAATGCTATAGCTGGGGTAATACACATCTGCAATGTATCTTTTCATTGCGCTAATGATTTTGTCACTTTAAAGCACTTAATATATTACACTGTCTTATCACTTGTATATTAGCTTCATTATCACTTCACAAAATTAGCTCTATTGAACTAACCTGTAATCCTGAAATAGCACTCACTTAATGCACTTATGTTTTCTAAGTAACGTATTCTCAACAACACACTTGTCACACACTAATTCATTAATCACTATAATACTATCGGTGGACATGTGAAACTTCACTGTAATTAATGCTTGCGAAATTAAATCAATACCACTAATTTAATTCTATAGTATAATAATTCACTATCTAATATTTACTGCAAAATTCACTATCTCGAAGCACCTTTGAATTTCAATTTCTTCAACTATCAAAATAATTCCTTGAATGATTTCCTTTAAATGCACTTTAACTTCACAGACGTAGAAATAATTATTTTCACTGATAACTAATTACTTTCTCGACTTGAGAAATCTCTCACAAACGCTCTTGGCACACTTCCAAGTAATAATCATGTGGACACGACATTTTAATTTTCTTTGAAGCGCACAATATCAGTAAATCCTTTGGTAACACTTATTGTTCCTTTCACGGTAAAATATAATTGAAAAATTTAACTCACAGTTTGTGATGACATTCACTTTCAACACTCTGCGTTGAATTCCCTTAGTTTCAATCCGTCTGTTCTTCACTCGGCGAATGGAGCGCATCCGCTTCCCCAGAAAGTTGCTTGACTTGCAAGGCCACACATGACATCTCGCCTCAGGCGCGAGAGCCTTTCCTTGCGTGCGTTCACGGCTCTCCTTAATCTCCAACTGTCCAACGTTCACAATTTACTCTCGTCACAGTTCACATCTCTTAATCACTCACATGACTACTTTTAATTTATTTCACTTGATTTTTTTGAATTCACTCACTTGAATAATAAATTTTATATTGCAGCACTAAAAAAAATATATTCTCTATATTTTCATCTAATGAAAAAAGGAAAATACTTCGAAGCAAGAAATAAATAATAATAAATATAATTTTGATCAATCAAAATTCTCCACAGGTTGTACTTATTTATAATGTTTGAACAGAGATTAATGAATTCCTAACTTACGATAAGAAATCACAGGTAACAACAGGACCGGTGGTAATCTATTACAACTCAAACAAAAGTCTTTGCTGACAAAATCACCACTTCTCAATTCTAAAAAAAAAGATCAGTACAAAACTTGGGGTCAATTAATTTTTCCTTGTCAATCTAAGCACAGATCACATATGGAGATTATATAGAAAGTATAAGTGTCTGCAATCTTCAAATGACCACAATAAGTGTATACGCAAGAATAAATACAAGTAAGTTATATTTCTCTGCAACCTTAATACCTATGCTAAGTCAGTTTTGCAAACAAGATACTTTTGCGGATGTCATTGTAATTGTTTCCAAATTTTATATATCTCATTCCACATATGAATAAGTTGTAAATAGTATGTGATACTACATTGCAATACGAAATTATATAGTAGAGGAAATACGTCTAATATGCGTTAGTTCCCTAATATGCGATACCTCCATTCTAGCATGAGTAAATGTTGAAATCTACTGGAGGCTATTAGAAATATGTCTTCAGCAGATTCAAAGACTACGGCGATAACAAAGAAGCCATTACAAAACTGGACAGCTTACAGTGATATTGTTTTTGTTTTTTTTTACTATATTTCGATTCAAAGTTTTTGATGTTTTTGTTCAAAGTGGAGTTTTCTGCCTAAAAGTCGAGTGGATGTCACCATAATATTTTAACTGTTCTTATTTGTTCAGAAACTATCAATAATTCACAACAATTGTTTTTATCTCAAACCGAACGTGGTAACCATAAGGTGTGATTTTTCGTGCAAGATGGCTAGCTCCTACTGTGAGACACCATAGGGAACCTTGCAATAGACAAATCTTTAGAGACTATGACTTAGCATTTCATATGGAAATTGACTATCGTCCTTCAAATAGGCCTGTTCCAAGCAATAACATCGAAATTGGACAAGCTGTGAGTGTAGAAGACATCCTTACATGAAACAATTGCAACAATCCAAAGAGAAAAGAGGTGCAGTTGGTTTAAAAATGACAGTGGTGAAAAAGATTTTCATGAAGAAGACACGAAAATTCTTTAAAAGAAAAATACAAGACGAGTCATCGAATGACTCTGGCTCTGACATTTATCTTTTGAGAGCACGATTCAGGTGCTAATGAGGAAGATGCAAGTCGCTTTTCCAAA
This sequence comes from Thereuonema tuberculata, assembly GCA_023159025.1. Taxonomy (NCBI): domain Eukaryota; kingdom Metazoa; phylum Arthropoda; class Chilopoda; order Scutigeromorpha; family Scutigeridae; genus Thereuonema; species Thereuonema tuberculata. The sequence continues at coordinate 5,197 of JAFIDM010056628.1, read as the reverse complement.
GATAAACATGAAGAGGAATGAGCACATTGCACGATATGGTATCGCTGAGTTCATTAAGATTGTGGTGTTGAAGAAAAAACTTTTGTATTCTCAGTGTACTAAAATGAGCCATTAATAGTAGAAAATGTTGACTAGTTTAGATAAATAATACTTGATAAATTGATGCAAACACACATAATTAAGTTAAAAAGTTAAAAATAAATATATGTACAATTAAAAAACGACCGGTTTTGCTAGCCGGCCGTCTAGCATCCTCAGATGATAGTAACTAAGTGGTCCAAGAATTTAAAAGCTGTTAGAATAAGTCCGCATTAACATAAAACAATTGTAACTGTTTGGCAGACTGTAACTAAGGTTATACCATGAAGGTTTTGACACTGAACTAAGCTTTCCTGAAGTCTCATGGGATTGACTGCAACGTCATTTGTTTTATGTTAATGCGGACTTAAATTCTAACAGCTTTAAATTCTTGGACCACTTAGTTACCATCACCTGAGGATCTAGACAGCCCGCTAGCGAAATCGGTCTTTTTTTTTTAATTGTACATATGTTTATTTTTTAACTTTTTAACTTAATTATGTGTGTTGGCGTCAATTTATCAAGTGCAACCAATTCTACGTACGTTAATAAATTTTTAGTAGAAATAATAATAATAGTATAACAGTAACTTTACCAATATTAGAAACTTTTCTGACTGTCCCATATTAGAAACCTTTTTCTCATTTCAAAAAATTTGACTTGCTTGAATTTTCTTAAAAATTACATTTTACTGCTTTTGAATAAAGCAAATTCAATGAATGCATTATAAAATGTAATGATAAAAGACACTACATACATTTCAAAAAATAAATTTGTCTCAGGTTTTAGCTTTTAAAAATCAAGTTCAAAAAGTGTGTCTCATATGAGGAACTTTCTTCTATGTATTGCAGCGATTTTTTATGTTGCTTCTCCCAGCATGTAATTGGGACTGATACCACTACAAACTAATCTTGACTAATTCACTGGTTTTTAATTTTCGCTTACAGATTCTGTTTTGGGTGAAAACATCACTTAAATATATGGTACAGTTTTTGATAACAGTAATTTATAAGTTACTGCTGATAAATGAGTGAATCATTGTAATCATTTTATATTAAACGGTTCTTACAGCACCCGCTTCGCTCCTTCATATATTTTTTTTTTATATTTTTACTGAGTATGAGAATGACACTTTTTCTGAAATAGAGATTCTGAATAATATAAAACCAAAAAACAAAACCTAATAACACCTAATAATAACCTAACATATAAGATGCAATTTTAAGTTGATTTTAAGTAGCTATACCAAAAACCTATTTAAATAGAAAATGCCCTAAAATTAAATCCTCATCTATCTTTACAGGTTTGGTATGAAGCTTTGAGTCACGTGCTGTATTCATTCGGAGTAGGATATGGAACATTAGCGGCACTTGGCAGCTATAATATTTACAACAACGATGTTTATTAGTAAGCATAATATATTTACTTCATATAATTTATTGATTTTTCACTTTTATCAACTAAATATTTTCAGTTCTTCTTAGAAGAGAAAAAAAACTGAACTTATATTAAAAAACAACAACAATCTCTCGTATTTGCATAGCGCTCAGAGATTGGTTCGAATCTCATGGACTATCTATATAGATAGAGCCATTCCTGATAAATACTTAACCTGAAGAAGCTCCTAATGGCCATCGTTTTTGAAATTTGTTCAAAGTTTTTAACTTGGCTGTGTTGCTGTATTTTATCTTTTAATAAAACATATTAACCTCTCAGCCTTTTTTGTAGCCAAACTGAAATTGCTACTCGGATCCTTTTCCCAATTCCTATTCTCACTTCCTCCTCACTCATTCTTTTCTGTTTTATCCTCCTCCATATATGACCTGTTGAAACATATATTCCTATTTCCCACTTGTTCCTTTTTACCTCTTTATGTCCATATTATAAAATACGAATCTGTTTCCTTAATCAAGTGAAAAGGTCAAATGAAATCTGATGAAACTTCCGTATATGTTTTGTATAATTATATGTTTTCTTCTTCCTTTCCTTCCTTCCTTTATCCTTTATTTAGTTCGCCATCTAGGGACAACGGAATTAGCTCAACTTGACAACGTCAGGGCGAAGCTAGTGAAAGTCAAGAAGGGAGGATTTACATCACGTCCAGAATAACCCTGAGATAGTAAGTCCCAAGGAGAAACAGACGAAACACAGAACAAGAAAGAAACAGCCATGCAAACACCGGGATTCGAACCCAGGTTCCGACACAACGGCTACACGGCAAACCGCCGTCTAGACCGCTCGGCCATGCTGGAACGGCTCTTCTTTCTTTATTGTTTTGTTATAATGCTATAATGCCCTCTTGTCTTCTCGAGAGGATCTCCCTTAAGACAAATGGGTCGTTTAAATATATATCATCATCATCATTTTCATTTTCCACCATTGCTTGATGCAAGTTTTTCCAGTTCTTTCGGTCGAAAGCTTTTCTCTTCCAATTGAAACCAACAAAACTTTTAATTTCATTCACCCTTCTTTCCGTATGGACGCTTTCTCGGCCTCCTTTCATTCCTCGGAATCCAGTTTAGGATTTATGTTGACAATCTATACCTTGCTACATCGCCAGCTCAATTCCATTTGAGCTTCTTTAAAATCATATCTGACCCTGTGGTTTGCTGTCCCACCAATCCATTTCTTTTGCGATATCGTCATATGATTTCTAACATGCATCTTTCCATGCTTCTTCGAGTTTTTTCCTATCGTAATTTTTTTCTGTACCTTTTTGCAAACGAATTATTGCCGTCGCGTCCTTATAAATATTTGGATCAGCTCTGTCAGAAGCCTTTTCATAGTTACTGAATCCAATACGAAGTAGTATCTCTTATTCATTGGTTCTCTCAATGACTTCTCTTAAAACGTTCTCTTAAAACGTGAATGTGACCAATCGTGCTATAGCCACTATGAAAACCAACTTGCTCCCTTGGTTGGTCAGAATCTAGTTTTCTGCAAACGATTGGTATTAATGACAATACAATAAAAAGCAAACTCGCACATGAATAAAGGAATCACTGATCTGTGTTTAGATTTTTCGATACCGGGAATCCAGAAAAGCTATTTCAGGCTTTCTAGCCTTCATCAGCTGGTTTCGCCCAGTATCTTACAGTCAGTGATCCCAAGAAGCATATAAAGAAAACAAAAATAAGCAAATGGCCTTTCATATTAAAAAGCAACAATATTTAAATTAAGAATAAAAAAGGGCAGAAATTTACTCCCCACTAGCCTTCGCTTAGCTTAGGATGGATTAAATTACAAAAAAGAATACATACAACAACAAGTTTAACGTGCGAAAATAATAATAACAACACAATAAAAAGCAAACTCACACATGAATAAAGGAATCACTGATCTGTTTTGAGATCAGTGATTTTTAATATGAAGGGCCATTTTCTTGTTCCTTTTTGTTTTCTTTATATGTTCCTTGGAATCACTGGCTGTCAGATACTGGGCGAATCCAGCTGATGAAGCCTAAGAAGCCTGAAACAGCTGTTCTGGATTCCCGGTATTGAAAAATCTAAAAACAGATCAGTGATTCCTTTATTCATGTACGAGTTTGCTTTTTATTGTATTGTTATTATTATTTGCGCAAGTTAAACTTGTTGTTGATTGGTATTAACTTTCATAAATATTTTATATAAAACTGGCAAGGGGCTGATAGGCCCATAATTCCCAACATTACTCTCTCATTTTTTAAAACAGTACTATTATCACTGCATTTTTCAATCTTCTGGTATATCCCTAAATTTGAAGCATTCAGTAAAAAGAGTAGCTGGAATTCCTTCCAATTCATCTCCAGTTCTTTGAGAATATCTGCTGTGATTCCGTCACACCCTGGTGCTTTACTTTTCCTCATTTGATGACGTACTTGACTTCCCCTTCAATACCGGAGGTATTTCCGATAAAGTCGTATCTGCCATTTCACTTAAGTCCTCACCATTTCCATATCAATTGCTATAAATTTTTCAGCACATTCTTAATTTTCTTACGGTTTCTAATAGTGTTGCCAACTTCGTTTCTCAGTGCTATTACGAACTTCTTACCAGTGCATAAAGAATATTTAGCAGCTTTTATTTTCCTCAACTGCTTTTCTTATCAGTTCACAATTGTACTTCCTGAAATCCTCAGTAATGTGTTTACGAACTCTTTTACAAAGCTCAGAATACGGTATTGGCATCGCAGGATTGTCCTTGTTTATCTTCATTTCTCCTCTTTTGATGATTAGTTGTTCAGCGTTGTTAGATAGTTTTGCTTTTCAGAGCCTCCAATTCTTACAGCTGTTTCGATAACGGTTTTAGTTAACTTTCCATTTAATTCATGCAAGATGTATTCTTATTCAGCAAGGTTTTGTAATGCAGTGAAACGTTTCTCAACTGTAATTTCAATTCAGATGAATGTTCCCTTACACCAATTAAATTAACAGATTTCCTTACTATTTCTTATATTTTCTGTCTTTCCAGCTGGACGTAGAGGTGCAACTTGCACCTTACTATCAATGATCACTTCCGGTATTAAATTGATTAAGCGTAGATCAATCTTCGATGGCATACTTTTTGTTAGCCATAATGTAGTTCAGTTCTGCAAGGCTCCAAGAAGGACTTCTCAATGCTCATTTTCTATTAGGTTTTTTTCCTACAAGAAGGAGTTTAAAAAGAAAAGATTCTCAATTTTGATAAATTCAACTAACCTAATTCGTCGTTCATTTTTTTTGTCTATATCCAAACTTACCAACTGAACTTTTGTCTTCTATATTTGCCAATTCTTGTATTAAAATCCCCCATAATAATTCTTAAATGTTCTTTAAAAATCTTCATATACATCTTCGGAATAACTAGTTGTTGGAGTATAAATATGAATTATCTTAAGCTGATATTTCTTTGATGGTTAGATAATTGATGCCACTATCTGAATTACTGTAAATTGACACCACATTATATTTTAAGTGTTTGTCAATTTATGAAATCAACTCCACTATTCCTTCCAATTTTTGTGCCCACGTGAAGGTAACATGGACACTAGTTTATTGTCCCAGTCGATTCCACATGTCTATAAACCTATATAAACCTATATTAAATTAAAAAGGAATCTCCTAGTTCTTTAAATCTTTAATTGTTCAAATAAGAAGCCTTTT
>JAFIDM010056627.1:157-17096 GCA_023159025.1 Thereuonema tuberculata | reverse complement strand
TAACTGAATTTTACAAAGGAATGCTTCGTATGATTTATATGACTCCACGTTTTTTTTTTTTTACTTTGGTAAAGGGAGAGTTTAAAGTTTATTTCCATTGCCTCAATCTTTTCAATTGTTGTTTTATATAATTTTGCTCGATCCACTAATATAGTCGCTTTTTTCCTGTTCTATATAATTGTACCAAAAGAGTAAATCCTGTATCATAGTTTCACATATCTTATTAAAATAATTTTTAAATTCATATTTCTTATTGCAATCTTAACAATGTAATCCAATAAAAATACACTAATATTAGGTTCATGTTAACGCTTTTGTTAAATCATTTAAATCATTACATTCGTTCTTTGGTTTTGTTGTTGAACGTCTTATTCAATTTCGTAAGAAATCGTATAGACATTAAAATTTAAATAGCTAAACATGATAGCAATTATTTTCTTTAGTGTCCGTCCATCTCATCACTTAACTTCTTTAAGCCTTGACTGAACTTTTTTCTTTTCTATTTAGCACGATTCTAATTTACATCCCAACTTAAAATAACATAATTTCTTCGGTTCAAACCGCGATAACCTTCAAATATAGGTATCCTAGGTTGAGGTACTTTTATAACCTAATCTTCCTTAAACCTTAATGCGATTACAAAAGAGAAATAATAGTACCTAAAAATTTATCTAAAATAAGCAAGGGAAATAATTTACAAATTTCATTATTTTTTTCCTCATTTATTTTTTTGACCACTTGTATTTCTCACTCGAATGACCTTTCTTCTTGAGTAGTTCGTTAGTTTGTGTCTGAGTTATGCAGGACAGCGTTTGGAGGCTATATCTATTTCAAAAGTTTTTCGTTTTTCCTTTTAAGATTTTAAGTCTTTGATTCATAACCGGGACATTTCAGTGTCAGCCGGGAGAAATTTGCTCACCGGGACATATGATAAGTCTATCCGAAATGATGCCACCCCTTCACCACTGTATCGTCAGTTCCCACTATACTACGTATATCAACCATGAAATGGCAATTTATTAACAATTTACTTATTATAGAATTGATTAGGCCTAATTTCTATGAATTTAGAATATATTACAAATCTTTTACAATGTAAGAATAAAAATACTGAGATTATTAAAATATTAAATTGTCAAATTTCTTCGGTTTATGTAAAATAAAATTTAATTTAGGTAATTTGTAAATATTTGAAAATAATATAGGAATTGTAATTTCCATTAAATCATATAAATATATTTATATATTTAAATTCACGAAGTAAACTTTATTGTAAAAACTTTATTTCTACAAATTATAAGACAAAAAAAAAAAAACAATCACGAGAAATTGCTAATCAGTGAAGAACAAATGAAGAATGAGACTGTATCATGTGATTTCGAAACTCCATCACTCTGTTTCTTCAGTAAACAATCTGGCAATTTAATTTTCGGCTTGACTGAAGAATCTGGTACAAGCCAATAGGAAGTTTACGATGCAATAGGAAGTTTACTTCGTCAGGCTCTGTTTTCAGCCATTGCAGGATTCACCGTTTGTAATTATGTTTCAATTAGGTTAATTACTTTAAGAATTTTTATATAAGGAAAAATTCAAAAACGTTACATTTTCAAAAATTATTTAAATATTACAATTTATTATTTTTATAATAGCTAATGATCTGAACCAATTAAAAAATAATGTAACTAAACTTATAAAAATTAATTTTTAAAGAAGAATAATTATTTCTGATGTGTTTCCGGTTGGCAAATCTCCAACAGTGTTTCGTGTTTTCTTTCATTTCTTCGTCGAAAAAAAAAATTATATGCCAGCAGATTTTGAAATAGAATTTCAAGTTTCCTCATACGTTACTACAAAGGGTTGAACGCATAACAATGCAGAACATTCAGAATTACATCTGCTAACTGAATTTTACAAAGGAATGCTTCGTATGATTTATATGACTCCACGTTTTTTTTTTTTTTTTACTTTGATAAAGCGAAAGTTTAAAGTTTATTTAAAGAGTATAAGAGTTTATAAAAAGAGTAAATTTTATTATAAATTCAAAGAAAATTTAGATTTGCTGAAAAAACTGAACTTTTCTTTTGCTCAGATTTTGATTCTTGTAAACGTTTGCTTTTTATACCTAGGCTTATTATTTATTTTGATTTTTTTTTATAGAAAAAGTAAATTTGTGTTACTTTTGATAGTTACAGTGTTTTGGTAAACTGTGATTTAGTGTTGATATAATATGAATGTCCTTGTTATTTTTAATTGTATCTATAACTTTTAGCTTTCCGACATAGTTCTGAATGGAACTAGGCGATATTCAAGCTTGATGTTTTCTTATTTATTTAAGATGTTTATTGATGTGGGTTGTTATTCATTATAATCATATTATTATTGTTTTGTATGTGGATTGTTTATATTGAAATAGTATACATATGTTGTGGTCAACCTCTGTTTTCTTTTTGTCTGATTATTATTTCGGGGCATGGGGAGGTTTTCGGGCCTAGCCACTTCATCCTTTCAGCCCAAACAGCGTTTTTGCTTCCTTCAATATAGAATTCCTGTTTAGGATGACTCATTCGTAGGTCGTCTATCCCACAGTTGAGAGTCAGACTTTCATCTTTTCAAAGTTGTTGACGTTTATTTGCTCCAGTTTAAGAGTTTCTTTTCAGTAATAGTTTGCTCGACTAATTTTTTTATTACTATTTAGTTTTTGCATCTCTAATCGGAATTGATTTGCATTAATCTTTAAATATACTATACTTACTTATATTCCGTATCAGTAGGCAGAATATCGTACAACCTTGTATATTTTTATCTGTAAGAATAATTTAACGTGTGTGAACATCGGCTGAGATAATTAATGATAACGCTAACACACATAACATTAAAAAAACATTGAGGTAAACAATGAGGTAAACAAAGTTTAATGGCAGCGCACCAAACCTCCGTTAACCTTGATCGCTGCTAAAACAACGATCAAGTGACAGTTTCTGTGCACTTAGGTTTATGATGGATTTTTATTTGCCAATTCGCTGATCAGATGCCAAATTTTAGCATCTCGGAAACTGGCGAGTTAAAATTTGTGGCATTCAATAGAAAACTCTCGTCAGCCCCCACGCCATCCAATGTTTAAAGATGGCTGGCGTCGGCCTCGATTGAAACCGACTCCTGTGATTTTGACGATGAAGTAGCTGTATTTATTCCTATTAAAAATTCCGAAAATAATGTTGAATAAGTTTACTTCCTGTGTAGATTCTTATCGTGACATATCGTATCGACAATAAAAAAATTCTGTCCACGTGTATTTTTTCTACTCCGTGGAGGCTGCCATTTTGTAACATATTGCGCCTATGCACAGAAATCCGGAAGTGACGTTCTTTGTTGTTAACCAATCGCAGCCACTTTTATAAACATGTTAGATGCTTCGCGAACATCAGTTGGTGGCGAAACATTGTTGGTGCACAGCAAGTAAGCTTGACGGTAGGTTTTTCATTATCGCTTCCATAACTAATGACTGCTTCGATTGTTAGTTGGTGCACTCGGCCATAGGAGTTTAAAAAACTTTTAAAGATACATTACAAGATGAAAAGTTTCGTCAGGCAGAGGAGTGGATTTGCCCTGGACTTCATCAGCTCAGTGTTATCATGAACAATCTTATATGCATATAAAACGATGAATGGTTGTTATTCTATTAAGAAATATTGTTAATACATTCAATTATTTTAATTGAAATCAACAGATGAGTAGTTATAAAATTTTCCCATCGTTGAAATATTCATTGGAAACTGCTTGACCAACGTTTGACATAACCAACTGCAGTGTTTATGCTTCATAAATCAATACTATTATTAATATCTGAAATGTAGGTCATCACCTTTTCTTAAGATTTAAAAATAAGTTAAAATTATTATCATCTTGCTAATGGTCCTAAATATGTTGATTCCTGGAATTCAGACCTCACCTCATTGGCTCGTTAAGATGATTGTCTGATTAATTCTTATTAACTGTGATAGTCTCAAATGATTGACTCTCATGCACATACGGACCTCGCTGGAATTAGCAAGTAAATTTGGAATTAAAGGATTGATTTCATAAAAGATATTGATGGCGAACCAGGTTACGTTACTACTCGCGTTAGAAAACTAGCTGATAAAGAATATATTTATTGTGAAACTGAATTTTAAAGGCATGGGTAACCTTCTGTTTGTAGACTATAACAAACATCTTTATGCACTTTGTTTGTAATTCTTATATACATTGCCATTCTTATATTCATTGCCACTCATAATAAGCACACTGTAACGGTTATTTTTTAAAATAGAAATGAACGTACAAGTTTAAAAATGGTGTTTTTTACGTTTTATGAAGCATTGGTGTAAATTTGAGTCGAAGATGATTCTCGTTTGTCACACAGTTACAGATTTGGTCGATTAAGTTACCTCGTACTAAGGTGACATTTTAATTTTTATTATAATAATTTTTATTCAATAAATAAGCTGAAACCTCAATGTCTTTTCTTATAAACACTTTTTTACATGCCTATACCAAGCAATGTAATTAAAATAATAACATTTATGATTGGCAAATTGAAGCCTTGTAATTCTGCAACTGTTAAAGAATGACCCAAACGTTTTGTATTGAAACCCTCTATTGTTGAAAACAATATATTTCCATATATTCTTCGTTTCCAAGTTTCTACTTCGATATTCCAACATTTCTATCTTTTACAATTAAATAGTTAAACATCATTAGTTCAAACTTCACTATCAATAAAGTATTCAATATTTAGTTTTGGAAACTATAGAAATCTAAAGTTTAATAAAATGAGGAAGAAATTAATTTACATTTTCATTAGAAAATAAACATTTTCAAAATAAACATTACGACAGGAATATTTCGATGATCAATTAAAAGAAGGTAGAAAAAAATAAATCTTGTCAAATTTCAGAAAAAAATAGTTTAATACGCATCAATAAATTACATGAATATTATTAGACATTAAATATAAAGAGATATATATTTATCCATCAATAAACATTTCTTATTAAGGGATACTTACTTAAAAGACAATAGAAATGAACTTAAATTACAATTTTACGTTATTAAAAGTAACATAGAAAGACCTTATTGCAAATAATGTGAAATTAATAAGAAAATATATAGGTGTTATGTATCTTAGTAAAAAGTAATTGAAATACTATATTAGTTAGTATTTGGATCACAATAACTATTACTACAGTATTTGAAATAACTACTATAATTATATATACTTGTCTAATTATCAGCTAAAAAAATAAATATAAAATTATTTCAAAGAATAAGCTTTTTATCAACAAAAGACAAATTATCTTCTAATTGAATAAAAAGAAACTTTTGAAATTATTCTTCTAAAAATAATGATAAATTATTTTTTTACTTATTAATTTGTTTTTTAAACATCAAAACTTTAATCCCTTGGGTTTCTCTCCATTGAAGCTGTTTCTCTCTTTTGGACTTACATTTGGGGTTAATTCTTTTATTGCAGGCTATACAATAATTATTATAGCATGTAAGATAAGGTTTGCAAATCTTCCCGAAGGTTGTATTATCAAACAGTTTTTCATCACATTCTAATTCTGTTATCTAAATAAAACAAGAAAATACAATAAATGATTTTATATTGAAAAGTAAAAAAAAACGTTAATTATAATCAGTTTATAGCAGTTTTTATTGTTGGATTATTTTCCTATTTTCCGCTGAAAAGAAATTTAACTTTTAACGAATACCAACCGAATCGAAAGTTATAAGGACAGTTTTATTGCTATTTAACAATTTCATTAAATAAATTATTTACAGTGGTTGTCCAATTTATGTAGATATGATAAAATACTATTATCCATATTCACTAAAAATTAATAAGTATGCTAATTACAATAAAAGATTAATTAGCAATAAACAGATTCACATACAAATATATGTAAAATGATAAATGTATGTTTTTCTGCTTTTTTCAATTTGTATATTATATAATATACAGTATATATGAGGAGCTTATTTCAAAACCTGCCATCTCTAAAAATTGCGAATTCCGAGCCAATGGAGTTTCTGCTTTGTTCAAATCACAACCCGCCATTTTTTATACAGTTTAACTTCAAAAACCGCCATAACAATGTATTGCGATACGATTTCGATATGAGTGCTGTTTCAAAGTCCGCCATGTCCAATGCGAATGCATTATCAAACCCCAATATATCCAAAACTTAATTTTAAAGATGGCGGGTTTTTGAAACTAAGCTCCTCATATAATGATATATATTTATTAACATTAAAATTTCTCAATATCTAAATTTTTAATGATTAATAATTATTACTGATTAACACTCCTCACTCCGCTTAGCCATTTTCAAGGCCAATACACATACTTCACTCCCGTTGACCTCTAAAACCCACACCCCTCACCCTACACTTACCACCGAACACTCACCACCCCAGACACTCACATTCTGCAGCTGCGTGAATCATGAACTCGTAAAGAACTCCATGCCTGACGTCGCCACGAACTCAGCCAGCCTCATCTCGACATGGAAGAGTCGAACAGATGGCTGACATTGCAGTGCCTGTCAGCAAGAACATGCAGAAAACTCACACAGACAAGATCAGTAAATTTACCGACCAAGTACAGGCTCTCCAGACGGAGGATTTGCTGTATTCATCGTCCACTCCGCCACTGGTCTTGTGCCTCACACACTGCATCACAGCCTCAGTTCACTAGGACTTATCAAAAACATTTATGCACAACACCAGAAGGCTGTGGTACTTAACACAACACGGAGAGTTAAAATATTAAAATATGAACATAACTACACATCCCCTCTAGCACTCGTTTTTACATTTAGCAACATGTGCTTTGGTCCTTCACCCGCCATGTTATCTTTGCTGTGGGAAACCCATGTATTGGAATTTTTAAATAAATAATAATAATAATGATTTCCTGGCCACGGCACCAAAGAAAAAGAACTGGAAAAAATCACACGGTATCAAGACCTAAAAATCGAGGTTCAACGATTATGGCACAAGCCGGCAGTGGTGGTTCCAGTGGTTATCGGCACACTGGGTGCTATACCAAAAAACCTTGGTAAGCACTTACAAGATCTAAATATTGACAAAATCTCCATCGGTCAACTCCAAAAAGCCGCACTGCTTGGATCAGCACATATTTTGCGCCGATACATTACGACATCCTAGATTCTTGGGAAGAATTCGATGCGTTTGAAGGCCAACACCAGCTAAAGAACTGGCAGCTGTGATACACATTGTTTTGTAGTGTCCTATATAATATTAATAATAATAATAATATCGAAAAAGCTTCAAACCATGGGTTTCCCCAGCTAAGAGAATATGGCGGGTCAAAGACCAAAGCACATATTGCCAAGTGTAAAGACGTGTGCAAGAATGATTAGGGATCTGTGGTTGTGCCCAAACATTTCCTAACTATGCGTGTTGTGTTGAGTACTACAGCCTTCTGCAGTTGTGCATAAGTGTTTTTGTGAAGTCCTACTGTGCTGATACTGTGGTGTAATATGTGAGGCACCAGACCAGTGACAGACAGAACGATGGGTACAACACGTACTCGGTCCTGCCTCCACTGCTTCTGGAGCTCGTGTGCTAGATCGGTGTATTTACTGATCTTGTCTGCGTGAGTTTTCTGCATGTTCTTGCTGATAGATACTGCAATATCAATGAGATAGGTGTGTTTGTTGACCTTATCAACAAGTGTGATGTCAGGTCTGTTGGGATGTATGGTTTTGTCTGTGTGAATTCGGCGATTCCAGTACAGCTTATGTGAAGATAACTCTAATATACTTTGTGGTATGTACTTGTAGTATGGGACCGTTTTCTTAATAAGTAAGTGTTTGTGTGCTAGCTGTTGATGAACAATCGACGCTACCTGATTGTGTCGCTGGAGGTAATTTGTATGGGAGAGAAGGGGACAGCCTGATATTATGTGGTCGATCGTCTCATGCGTAGTGTGGCATTTCCTGTATCTGTCGTCATGTGTGTTTGCGTCGTGTAGAATGTTTAGTCCCCATGTGTGTGGGGATGACTTGGTCCTGTATCGCGATCATGAACCCTTCCGCCTCCCCAAACAGCTCGCCACTTGTCAGCCGTCTGTTCGACGCTTCAATGTCGACATGAGGCCGGCTGAGTTCGTAGTGATGTCTGCCATGGAGTTCCTTATGAGCACATAATTCTCGCAGCTGCTGAGTGTTGGAGAAGGATTTGCGAGGTCCAGGGTGAGAGGTGTATGTCAGCCTTTACAATGGCTGCGTGGAGTGAGGTGTGTTGTGCTCTTTGGTGGAAGTGCTCCCTAACTGTGTGAACTTGTTTTGCATGTAGGCTGATGAAGTTGACGAGTCCTCAGCCTCCCTCCTTGCGGGGAAGAGTCATCCTTTCCGTAGCGGACTACATGTTGTGTTTCGTGAATGTAGTGCGTATTCCACTTTGTAGTGCTTCGAGTTCGGTGTTTGTTCATGGAATTATGCCGAACGAATATGTTAGTATGGGGAAGGCAAAAGTGTTGAAGGCTTTAATTTTATTTCTGGCGTTGAGTTGTGTTTTGAGGATGTTTTGAACGTGAGCACGGTACGTGTTCTTGAGTGCATTTTTGATGTTTGTGTTGTCAATGACGCGCGCTTGCAGGAAGCCCAGATACTTGTAGGTCTCTCTCTCTTCCATGGATGGGATGGCCAACCCATGGTCCAGTTCAAATTTGTAGTCTTTCCGCGTCTTATATGTAGCTTGCGGCATTTGTCGATTCCAAATTCCATCCCAATGTCTTTGGTGAACTGTATGGTGACTTGTAGTAAATTAATAAGTTGTGCGTTGTTTGTGGCGTGTAGTTTAATATCGTCCATGTAGAATAAGTGTGTGATTTTGAATTGTGTCAGAGTGCCTGAGGGAAGCCTATCAACATGTTTTGTGGCATTTAGTATGTGGCTCAGTAGATTCAAGGCGAGGTAGAACCATAGAGGACTCAAGGAGTCTCCCTGGAAAATACCTCTCCTTATGGGAATGGGATCTGTAGTGATGAAGGTGTTTGAGGTGCATAGTTGTAATGTTGTGTTCCAATTCTTCATCGTGGTATCTAAGAATGCCGTGATCTTGGGGTGTATTATGTAGAGATGAAGAGCGTGTAGGAGCCAGGAATGAATGACAGAATCAAATGCCTTCTTGTAGTCGATATACGCAATATGTAAGTTCCTATTTTTCGCGTGCGCCTGGAGGCAGGATCACAGAGTCAATAAGGAATTGCTCCTTACAACCCTGGTAATTCCTGCGACAGCCCTTCTGCTGTTCGGTAAAGAATGTTATATGTCTCGATGTGTGTGTAGATCTTGTCTGCGAGGCAGGAGGTGAGGAGTTTGTAAAGTGTGGGTAGGCAAGTAATTGGACGGTAGTTTGCAGGGTGTGCTGTTTCAGTGTTCTTGCTCTGTAGGTATGTGACACCTTGCGTGAGGAAAAGAGGCGTATGTTCTGGGTGTTGGATTATATCAGTGAGTGTATGCGCTAGCTTCCCATGCAGGGACGTGAACCTTTTGATCCAGAAGTTCTGCACCAGGAGTCTTCCAGTTGTGTGCATGTTTTAGTGCTATCTGTATGTCTGCGAGAGTAATCTCAGGGAAGGACATGAAGGGTACGTGTTCAGTGAGTTGTTGTTCCTCTGTGATCCATGTGCTTTATCATTGTGATTATTGTAGACACAACCACACATCCCTAACCCTCCTTCCTCACTTCTTTACACTTGGCAGTATTGCTGTGGTCCTTGACCCGCCATGTTGTCTTTGCTGGGGAAACCCAAGGTTTAAATCTTTTACATTATAATAATAAGAATAATAATAAGTCTAATAATTATAACTTTTAAAATATAAAAGACGTTGAGGTATTTGAGACCTAATCGTCAAAATTATAAAAGCCATTTTGTACTGGATTACAAAATTTAATTTTTTTTTTACTCTAGATTTACTTAAGGACAAAGAACAAACTGTTTTGAATTTTGTCTCTTGGGCAAAGGAGAACGAGCAGAAATTAAATTGTAACTGAACTAATATTTCTCATAAACACAAGAATTTACAGGATGTGTACAAAGATTCCGCTTAGTTAATTGAAAATCATATGTTTTGGTAATGATTGCTTAATTCGAATGAAATCATAAAAGGTAACGGTTAAATAACAGTGACAGAATGAAAATGATCTACAGCTAAAATTGATCTAAAAGTTTAACGAAGAAATTTGGAACAGACTAATCGACAAGAAATGATTACAATTATTAAAATAATAATAAATCATTACTAATATTACTATTGACAATACTAATTAAAACCTTAACTTGTGATTTCCTTAAAAAGAGAAATTTGAAACAATAAAACTTTTTTAGAAATATTAAGACAATAAAAAAAAAGTTTTCTTTTTCCTCCAAGCTTTTCGATAAATATACACTTGATATTTGAGTTACTCACATAACTGATGCATTTCTCAAAACAGCATTTTTCTTCATTAGGCGTTAGATATCCAGAACATTCAGAAGTGTTTACTCCAGGACAAAGATCTTTTATCTTCGTAACTTCACAGGGTTCCTGACTTGCTACATGTACTGTTATAATGTCAACACATACAACTACTACTGCCAAAATGAACATCATAGACTGCATCTACCAAAATATTATTTTCAATTAAAAAAGTTAATAATTTCAGAGTAGAAGCTAGAAATAAATATAAAGACTAAATTGAGATTTAAAAATTAAATTCAATCCCTTCATGACTAATTCATTTATTATTTATCTAACGTGATATAACTTTGTTCTGTTAATACATATCAAATGAGTAATTTTTACAATGACACATCCAGGAAAGTTGATGTTTTAGATTTACCTGCTAACTATTAGATAACAGATTCATTTTTTGTTTAGTACACATATAAATTTGTGAAGATGCACGTCAAGATAAATGATATGTCAAGATAAAAATTTAAATTTGTAAAATGTCAAGATACACATCCATGTTCAACTTTTGCAATTGAAAAGCTTTGTTTTTTGTAATTACTGGACGGCTGTTCGTCACTTTGCACAGGAAGCGTAGTACATATTACAGAAAAAAATATTTTATTTATTAAAAGAAATGAAAGTTACATCAACTAAATAAAACCTAAACTGATATAGAAATGATCCATTTTATAGCCTTTCATTTTAAGTTGCATATTATTTATGTTAAAAATTGAAATAATTATTTGATGCAGTCAACAGCTGTTATTTTGTTAATTTATTTGTTTTTTCATTTGATGTGAATATTGTTTATTTGCCATATTACATTTTTCGATGTGTAGAGTCATGCGTCTAACAATTGATTAGCGCGTGATGGTTGACTGTACGCGAGATGCGTGCTAATTGCATTTTGGCTTTGTTGGAAGATTCTGGAATTGGATCAGAACGATGATGGCTTTGGACGGCGTATTATCGTAGTTGAAAATGTATGTTAGTTATTTCTCAGTTGTGAAGACCAAGAAAATAAACTTTTCGCAATGAGAAGAACTGTGAAACAGTCTTTCTGATTCGAATGGTGGAATCGGAATTTCTCTTTCCAAGTTTTAAATGAAACTGCAATATTCCAAAGAACCACGAGGATCAACTCCCGGGCCTATGTTAGGCCTAAGCATCCGTTTTCGTTATCAGTTGCATTGTATCCATTGAGTGAATGTCGAGAATCCAGGACAGCACCTTCCTATCACAGAATCAACGTATGGCTGTGTTAAACATGGATATAAAGGTAATGTCTAACAGATGATGGTTTGATTCCAGATTTCGATACTAGCCAATAGGGAGCGATCTTGACATTCACTGCATAAACCGACTTACTGCTTCCCGCTAAGTGTAAGTGCAGTGATACACGATTGTTATCATCTTGGATCACGTGACTGTTTTTGAATTTTAAAATGGCGGCTTTTGGTTGTCCTCTGGATAGATCTAGCATTTCTGTGATTTCTTCAATATTTTGAATATTACAGACCGGTCCTACAGCATAATACACGAACGAGAATAACACATTGTTTTCGTCAATCGTGATATGCATTTCAAACATCCTTGTACTTGTGAGAAAAGGAATATCTTTCAAAACACATGGGCTGGATTTAGGCCTAAACATGAATTTGGAAAGCCTAATTCATTTCTTTACTAATGTATTCACTGTGTTTTTATGGTTTAACCTTAGTTGCGGCCTTTAGCAAGAGAAAGATTTCATGTATTCGATTCCGATCTAATTTATTCAGTGTGTTTTTATAGTTTAATAAGTTTGCGGCTTTCTAGCAAGACAAAGATTTCATGTATTCGGTTTCCATCATTGACCGGAAATTGAAACATGACGTCAACTTCCGCTTCCTCCTTATAAAAATAGTTCCAAATCAGCCATCTTTCTAAACTCAGAAAAAAAAAACAAAAAAAAAACACCGCGTACCGTAATATGTAATTTTACCGAGATGGATGTTTACGACCACGTTTGCGCGAGAAACACGAAAAGCACGAGATCTCGCCATTAGCCTCTTCAGCAGGTCTCAAGGAATTTAGTATTTTTAAAGTCTGTCACTAGGAAAATGCTACGTAATGAATTTATTGTTTGTTTATTGACTGTTTTCAATTTATTAAAACTATATTAAAATATAGTAAAAGTCTCATGCATTTCCCCGTATTATAATTCATTTAAATATGTCAATATTTTGTGAGAAGACATGGATAGAGACTACGTGAAATCACGAAAATACGAGATCGTCAACATCCCTCTGTTAGACATTATTTAAGTGTACAGTACAAACAAAAGTATCAAGAAATATAAACGACGATTTTTAGTGTTTGATCGAGGTATTCCAGAGATCACCATGTGGAGATTTTCAGCGACAAATTAGTGTTAAGTGCTTCAAGTATCCGGTAGTGAACACTTAATTATCTTTGCCCGTTACTCTATAAGTGTTCAAGTCGTTTAAGTTACCTTTCATCTCATCTGGAGATATCCGAGAGAAATATGCAGCATTGCATCAGTGTGTTTCATCTTCCATGAATGTTGGCTGTGCACAGTCAACATCCTGTTGTTTAAGTAATGTAGTTTTTGAGTGAAATTTATGGGCCATTAAGAGGCATAAAAATATGTATTTATATAGGTTGATTAAGTTAGTTTGTAGATTGTTTTTAATATAAATTTTGTTTGTTAGCTAATTTCCAACATTGTTCCTTTTTATCATTTCATAAACTAAATTATTTCATAAACAAAAAAAAATAAAGTTTCAGTTCTTAAAAATACAGGCAATGGAATATTAAAATCTATTTGTAACAGTCGGAAATTTGCTGTCTGGCATCCGAAATTACATGGCTGTAGACAAGGTTGACGAAGCAAGAATACTCGTTGTCTGGCAACGAGCGTGCAAACTGTTGCAAATTGTTGGCAGATGCAGGCACAAACAATTTTTTTATTAATACAGATTCGTAAGTTCTTACAATGCAGATTTTTCAAAGTTGATAGCAAACTAACATTTATTATCTTATAAATTCTTAACATATTCTTTCGTAAAAATGGAAAAATTTTAAATTTAATGATACCATTAAGTGTAATTATTTGTATACATTTGTGTATAAAAGATACAAATCAATCTAGCAGGTCGACCAAAAAAATCTAGTAAAACAAAAGTATTCAGATTAAAAATATATATATATATATATATATATATATATAAATAGCATTTCTTTTTCATGAAATATCCGTAAATTATATATTTCAACAGCTTATTTTGCCAGCGATGATAATAAAACTCAACTAAAGAATTAATCAATAATTTAAGAATCACTGAATAATTCAATGGCATTTTTTACTTCCTTAAGGCGTGTTTCACATGAACGGATGAACCAGTTAAAATGCTGTTAACTCTAAAATCTTTCCTTTGACAGCGGTTTCCTGAGAAGTCAGGTTCAGAATGGGAAACAGATGTGGTTCCATTCCATTGAGCTGTATTCCTATAGAAGTGAGATTTCGGAAGGTTGCTTAGTTGCACCGTAGTCATGAATTAACAGTAACGTGCATTGACAAATGTGTGTTTGGGATATACAGTATGTCTTAAATGTTGTATTTTCTGCCAGCAATTATAAAACAAGCAAAATCAATGAGCTTGTACTTATTTTCTCAGTTAGAAGTATCAGGCATTCGAAAGTTGACTACAATTATTGTATAATGTAGTCAGTTTTGTTTCAGAAAAAGAAATCCTATTATACATAAATTCGTATCTGAACTAAACATTTGTAATATAGCCTAACAAATAAAAATTAAAATAACTTTTTCTTACCGTGACTTGTAGCAGATATGGCTATAGTTCCTAGCTGTCTTTCCTTACTTAGCAGGAGAAGAATATGATTCAAAACAGAAAAATAGATCTGTATTTATAGGTTTACAAAACGAAAACACGGAAATTCATAAATAATTTTGAAGCTTTTTTGTCGTTCTAACTACATAAAATTTCTTATGTTTATGGATATTTCTCAGGTAGAATCATTTTTGTAGGAAGAACACGAGATGTTAATTGGAAGAGGAAGTTGACGATATATATTTCTGAATAATAAAAATATAATAGCTTTTTTGAGGAAGAAGAGGAATAATAGTAGGCCTACATGGACGATAGGAAACTGCATTACATTTCCAGAGCAGCAATTGCTGTTTGCTGAAAACAACCTCTATGAAGAAGTGTTTTGCAAATCTACTCTTGAAGCTGCTTCAGAAGTTAAGGAAACAATTTACTTTTCTTCAGAAATTAACTTCAGTAAAGATTTCATTCATACCAAAATCATGTGTTTAGATAATTGCGATTGATTTATGTTGTACGTTGAAGTATAATTTCTCTATTTTAGATATTCTACGTGGTTCAATGTTTTTATTCTGTTTCACATCATAGGAATATTTTTCTACGAATTTAGCGACACAGCACTCCACTTCCACAATACAGAAAACCTTAATTTAATTTAATAAACTTATTTTAGATTTTAAAAGTTTTTATAAAGTAATAGATATTCTTAGTGTCTCAGGCTTAGAATCCTTGTATAGAATTCATAACTCATTTTTTTACTTTTTTTCAATTCAAATTAAATAAAATCAATAATTAAAAGAGATTAACGGTTTTGTAATGAAATCATATATGTCTGAATTATAAGAGTTTGGAAAAGTTAGGTTTTTTAAAACAAGTAATAAATTAAACTAATAAAAATATAAAAAAATTATTCTTATCTTGATTTATCTTGATATAAATAGTAAAAAAACAATAGCTTTTATTGAGGAGAAAGATGAGTAATGGTAGATGCATGATATTTGTAGTGATGCAATTGATGCTTGAATATATAAGATATATTTCCTTTGGTATAAATAGTAAAATAACAATAACTTTTATTGATGAGAAAGATGACAAATGGTAGATGCATTATATTTGCAGTGATGCAATTGATGCTTGAATATTAATGATATATTTCCTTTGGTATGAAAATAATTAACTTGATCTTAGAAATGAATTTAGATAAAGGTATCAACTCTACCAAAGTAATCTATGTCAATCTATTTAATTAATCAATCTATTTCATTCTCAATTTTTAATACTCTATTTTTTTATTATTTATTTATTTATTTATTGCTAGTTTTATTACACAAGACCAGTCCTACTAGGTGACATAAAAGTACCTGTGTTGTAGGTGCTGGTAATGATTCTATAAATTCTATAACATCTACAACAGTTTTCACAACAAATTAAAATTAAATTGCAAAAAATACAGAAAGAATTATTACAAATTTTACAAATATGACTTTTATAATTATTAAATTAAATTACATAGTCATCAAGAGAAAACTACGCATTTTTTTTTTATAAACGTAAATTTTATAGGCTCAAATTTGTATTCAAAATAAGATATTTTATGAAAATGATTTTTTTTCAATAATTTTTTAATTAATCCATTTAATCTTACCAGTTATAATTTTTATTATTATAATATTTCTTAATACAGAAATTTTATCTATATTTATCATATCAAAAGAGAATTGTTCAAAGATATTATTAATGATTCTGTTTTTAATTCTTAATCCAAAATTATTTTTTGGGGCATCATACTGCATTTTTTTCATATAAGCTTGTTGATCTCGTTTTATTGATAGTATTTATATCATTTTATATAAAAACAAATCTTATAATAATATTTTATTATTAGATTATAAATTATTTTTTTTGAGATAATAGCATTTTGTTTTTTATAAGGATTTGATGTTTATGGTTATCAGATTGATTTTTAAAATTTATAAAGATTATATTTAGAATTTTATACAAAATTCTGTTAATATTTTTTACCTCTGATTTATTTAGATGAAACCAGCTTAACAAACCATAATCAATAAGTGAGTCATCATAAGATTTATATAATATAATTTTGGTTTTTGTAGGGAAAATATCTTTAATATGATAAAACATAAACAAAGTACTGTTTAATCTTTTTAATATATAACTCTTTTTGATATATAAACCCAGATATTTGTGATTACTAATTAAATTTAAGCTTTGACAATTACAGTGGTTAGTGTTTTCATGGTTCATGTGCAAACACTGGAAATTATGGATTTTTATTTGCGGTATTATATCTATTTTTTTATTTTTCGTGTGAATTACCATAAGAAGAAGAAGAAGTTTTAATTGAGTGCACCACTCCAAACGAGTACATACTATACATACAAGAAATAGATGAAAAATTACAAAAAAGTATAACATATCAAATAGAAGTGCTAAAATAAACAATATAAATTGTAATGTTACTCCTATAAATACAAATTATAAATTTTCAAAATTACAGATATCAATTGATTTTTATTTATTTATTTAAAGTTATATGGTTATCAATAAAAGTTATTTTTTTTT
>JAFIDM010056626.1:0-17096 GCA_023159025.1 Thereuonema tuberculata | reverse complement strand
GAGTGGTGAGTGTTAGATAAGGGTTTGCGAGGTCCAGGGTTGTGAAGTGTGTGTCAGCCTTGACAATGGCTGAGTGGAGTGAGGAGTGTTGTGCTCTTTGGTGGAAGTGTTCCCTAAGTGTGTGTATTTGTTTTTCGTGTAGGGTGATGAGATCGATGAGTCCTCGGCCTCCCTCTTTGCGGGGAAGAGTCATCCTTTCCGTAGCGGACTTAGGGTGGTGCATGTTGTGTTTCGTGAATGTAGTGCGCGTTGTGCGTTGTAGTGCTTCGAGTTCAGTATTTGTCCATGGAATTATGCCGAACGAATATGTTAGTGTGGGGACTGCAAAAGCGTTGATGGCTTTAATTTTATTTCTGGCATTGAGTTGTGTTTTGAGGATGTTGTGAACGCGAGCACAGTATGTTTTCTTGAGTGCGTTTTTGATGTTTGCGTTGTCAATGACGCGTGCTTGTTGGAAGCCCAGGTACTTGTAGGTCTCTCCCTCGTCCATGGATTCGATAGCCAACCTATGGTCCAGTTCAAAACCCTCCAAATTCGAAGTCTTCCCGCATGTTATATGTAGCTTGCGGCATTTGTTGATTCCAAATTCCATCTCAATGTCTTTGGTGAACTGTGTTGTGACTTGTAGTAAATTAGTAAGTTGTGCGTTGTTTGTGGCGTAGAGTTTAATATCATCCATGTAGAGTAAGTGTGTGATTTTGTATGGTGTCACAGTGCCTGAGGTAAGCCTATAACCGTGTTTTGTGATGTCAAGCATGTGACTTAATGGATTTAAGGCGAGGCAGAACCAAAGAGGACTCAAGGAATCCTTACTGGAAAATACCTCTCCTTATGGGAATGGGGACTGTAGTGATGGAGGTGTTGGAGGTGTGTAGGTGTAATGTTGTGTTCCAACTCTTGATCGTGGCATCCAAGAATGCCGGGATCTTGGGGTGTACTTTGTAGAGTTGAAGAGTGTGTAAAAGCCAGGAATGGGGGACTGAGTCAAATGCCTTCTTGTAGTCGATATACGCGATGTGTAAGTTGCTATTCTTCGCGCGCGCCTGGCGCAGGATTACAGAGTCAATAAGGAATTGCTCATTACAGGAGGTGAGGAGTTTGTAAAGAGTGGGGAGGCAAGTGATTGGACGGTTATTTGCAGGGTTTGCTGTTTCAGTGTTCTTGCTCTAGGTAAGTGACATCCTACAAGTATGAGGAAAAGAGGCATATGTTCTGGGTTGTCGGACTATGTCAGTGAGTGCAACAGCTAGCTTCCCATGAAGGGACGTGAACCTCTTGATCCAGAAGTTCTGAACGCCGTCTGCACCACGAGCCTTCCAGTTGTGTGCATGTTTTAGTGCTGTCTGTATGTCTGCGAGAGTAATATCATGGAAGGGCATGATGGGTAAGTGATCAGCGAGTTGTTCTTCCTCTGTGATCCATGGTGCTTTGTCATTGTGGGGGATGGGGTTGGACCACAGAGACTACCAGTATTCATGTAATGCCTCGCTGGTGGGTGTGTTTGTTAGTGGAGGGAGATGAAAGGGATCTGTAGAATTTTTTCTCATTGTATTCGAAAGTGTGGTTCTGTTGTTTGCTTAGAGTGCACTGTTTGTATCTTTGTAATCTTTTTGCAAGTGCACTGAGTTTTATTTTTAGTATGTCGAGATATTGCTGAACCTGGCTATGATGGTTTGAGTGTGAAGGGCGAGTGTTTATGTGCTTGAATATCTTCCTGACCTGGGACATAAGTTTCTTTGTTTTGTTTCCTGCACAGTATTCTGTGAGCCTGGCTATGTCTCCTCTAAGGTAGCTGATGCGGCCCTCTAGGCGACGTCTCAAACGGGGATATATTCTTGTGACCGTGCAGTAGTAGGTAAGTGGTGTTGTTTGATTCCAAAGGCCCGAATGGTTCCCTATGCCACGCAGTAGAGTGTTGTATGTAAGTCTTCTAATGTTTGGATATTGTCAAGGTGTTGTGGGATAGTGTGTGTGTTGAGATGCTATATGACTGTGGCGAGTTCTTTTGATGTGTGTACTTTGGGAAGTGGAGGTCTGAGTGTGAGGTCTGTGCCTGTATATTGTGCTAGTGCGGTGTAGAAATTATCATGTGCTGCTTGTTGTATGTCATTAGTTGTATTGTTGGGGAATGTGGACTGAGGGGTAGAGATTGCTTCTGTGTTTGCCATAAAGGTAAATATCTTCTGGCGGGGTGGGGTGTGGTGTCCTGTGGTTGGATTCAGCGACCTCTTCCGTAATTTGTGTAAGTATGCATGGAGGAATAAGATTGTTTACTACTATGGAACGTCGCTGATCCGCTACCCGCTGTTCTCTAAGCCCTAACGATGGATAACGTGTGGTAAATGCATGGTGTAGTGCCTGTCTGTATCCTGTGAGTTGAGTCCCTAACTGTGTAACAGTGTAGAAGTCGCGCGTAAGATCCTGTGATGACCATCGGATGCGCTGGCGTGGTTTCCTAGTCTTGGTGGTCGCCTGCTCTGACACAGAAGAAACACTTCCGACTCTTCGGGCGGGATGGTGTTGCCCAGGCATTCTGGTAGCCATACTACAGGATGGGGTGCCACTTTCTCCACCACCACCTGCGGGAGACTGTAGTACATTTTTCGAACGGAGGCCTCTGCCTAACCCCTGAACGCGGGTGACTTTATCCTGCGCCACACCCGATGCAGCATGATCTATATTAGAACGAGTTCTCATCATGGATGGTTGGACCCTTTAGCCTATCCTAAAGCTAGTGTAGTTCCCGCCCCCACCGCGAGGAGGTAGGGTTCATGGGGGCTTATTATTATTATTATTGTTATGTAAAAGTTTCAAATCTTGAGTTTCCCCAGTAAACACAGCATGGCGTGTCAAGGAGCAAAGCACATATTGCCAAGTGTAACGACTTGTGCAAGAATGATTAGGGATGTGTGGTTGTGTCCATAAATTTCCGAACTATGCGTGTTGTGTTGTACCACAGCCTTCTGGAGTTGTGCATAAGTGTTTTTATGAAGTCCTAGTGTGTTGAGGCTGTGGTGCAATGTGTCAGGCACCAGACCAGTAGCGGACAGGATGATGGGTACAACACGTACTCGGTCCTGCCTCCACTGCTTCTGGAGCTCGTGTGCTAAGTCTGTGTATTTACTTATCTTGTCAGCGTGAGTTTTCTGCATGTTCTTGCTGATGGGAACTGCAATATCAATGAGATATTATCATTATTATTATTATTATTATTATTATTATTATTATAATAATTATTAATATTTTCGATATAATTTAAAAATAACCTACAGTCCTTCCAAAGTTGAGATATTTTTATCTTTACATAAAAATCTTTTAAAAAGTTTGCTTTTTAAATTATTAAAAGTCCATCTTGTATTTTCATCAAAGCGATCAATTTAATAACTTGTAGACAGGTTTTGCTGTAAAAAACAGATTAATGTAAATTGTATATCAAAATGTGCAGCTAGAAAAAATAAAATCAATGACACCAAAACATTAACAGATTGACCTCTAGTTCAAAAGTTATAAGCTTTTAAAAATCTCCGAAAATTGGAGTGACGGTTATGATATGAGCGCGCAGAGCGGTGGAAAGAGAAAAACAGGATAACGGGTTGTTTATGCACTTCAATGCCTCAACCATAAATGCCACTATATCGGTTAAAGAACGAACCACAGAGCACCGTAGGGCTCAAACGAACTGTAATATTGAATACCTAACTTTTATGCATGTAATTTCCTCCAGGCATTCATTGAACTTTGACCATCCAAAAATTATAGCACACTGTGAGCATCAATATCAACTTTTGTGTTTGGAATCGTACTTTATTTTAACTCTGCAAGGAGTTTATAATAATAGCTTATCAGTTCCTACCATAGCGGAATATGGATGCGATACAAACAAAATATATAAAATTAAAAAATAAAAAACAAAATTAATTGAATAGATAGCACAAAGAAGTTTATGCTGTTTATATTCCAATTTCGTATTGTTTTACTACTGAAACCAAGTTAAATCATTGTGTTAATATTTTGCTTTAATCTAATACCCTATATATTTTAGTTTTTTTTCAGATCCGTTTATTCCGTTTCATAAATAATCAAGAATAATTATGGAAGGACAAATATGAATCACAAACATGAGCAATAGCGTTATTGGTAAAAGTACCGAGAAGTTTTTGCAACGTTTTAACAAGGCAGTTACTGAAGATCTCCACCAGGCCATCAGGGAATCCTGAATCAACTCCAAACCGGATGCTCAGAAGAAACATCTTACGTGACACACACACACGGGCCACCCGGATTTCATTGGACTTGATGTATAAGTCAGCTGTTTAATGTTATTTGTTATTTGAAAATGCTTCAACTTCACCGAAGCGAAACCCGGTCGTAATATAATAATTTTTAAAAAATGTTTTTAAAATGTTTTTAAATTTTATTTGTATATAATTCGAATTTTATCTTAAATAATCAGAAGTTTTTATATTAAACAGGTGTGCCGGCTTTGATTATGAAATTAATGTAAAACTCAGCGCACGTTAAAATACAATTTTATATTCTAAACTTAATGAGAAAAATAAAGATGTAAAAATAAAATCAAATCAAATTAAATAAAATAAAATAAAATAAACTTTCAAAGTGATTTTACTGGAATGCGCACCTATCTGTCAACCATGGGATGTCTATTCTACAGAGAAATCAAAGATTTCATTAAATGTCTGCAACCTCTGTCTGCATTTGGTAATAGAATGAAAACGCGAATTTCCATCTCACAAAAAGTTATTATTATTATTATATCGAAAAAGTTTCAAACCATGGGATTACCCAGCTAAGACAATATGGCGGGTCAAGGACCAAAGCACATATTGCCAAGTGAATAAAAAAAAAAGTTTGGAAGAATAGTTAGGGATGTGTGCTTGTGTCCATAAATTTCCGAACGATGCATGTTGTGTTGAGTACCACAGCCTTCTGGAGTTGTGCATAAGTGTTTTTATTAAGTCCTAGTGTGCTGAGGCTCTATTATTATTATTATTTACGATAATTCCCATTTAAAGAGAGCGTTTGAACTTGAATTCCTCTATGATGACTGTTTGTGTTTTCTCTGTGCCCAAATTTTCTTTATATGTTCACTGTGTTGTTTCTTATGCTCCGCTGTCCATTTACATCCCCGCCTCTTCTGTGTTGTGGTGTCAAATGTATGTTTTTTGATAGTGTTCCTGAATTTCTTTCTATCTTCTGCATCATCTATTGTCATGTGTGTCTGTCTGAGATCCTCCTCGACTTCTTTTATCCATTTTGTTTTTCCCCTGCCTGAGATGATGACCTCAAGAATCCGTCTTGAAATTCTGTCTTCATTCATCCTGTGAATATGTCCATAGAACTGCATTCTTCTTTTCCTGAATGTATCCGTAATCCTATTAGTGTGTTTATAAATTTCTGATGCTGGTCTCTTCATCCAGATTCCCTGTTCCTGTACCGGTCCCAAGATTTTCCTGAGAATTTTTCTTTCTTGTTTCTCTATTTCTTTGATTTTCGCTTGTCCACCAATTTGTGTCGTTTCAACAGCATATAGTGCCTCAGGAAGTACGACAGTGTTGTAATGTCTTAATTTTGCGTTAATGGATATGGACTTTTTGTTGTAATAGTTCCACGTGAGTTTGTATGCTCTTTGTAGTTTTCTTATTCTTTCCTCATTGGCCCTTAGGTTGATCCCTGATGGTTGGATAATTTCTCCTAGGTATTTAAAATGCGGTACTTGTATAATTTTCCCGTGGGTTGTTTCAATAGGTAATTTGTCTTGTGGCACTCTTTCTATATATTGCGTTTTCTCATATGAAATTTGCAAGCCAGTTTTTCGTGCAATTTCGTGTAGTTTTTCTACGGCGTTTGTGGCCTCTTTTCTATTATTTGTGAGGATTGCGAGGTCATCCGCAAATGCTAAGCACTTCACATGGAATCTGTTCTCTTTTTTTATGCCAATTTGTATTCCTTTGACTTCTTTTTCCCATGTTCTGATAATTTTCTCAAGAAGGATATTAAAGAGCAACGGCGAGAGCCCATCACCCTGTCGCACTCCAGTATGGATTTCAAATGGATCGGAGATTTCCCCTAAGTATTTAACCTTGGAGGTTGTGTTAGTTAACGTCTGTTGGATGATTGCTCTTGTTTTTCTGAAGATGCCGAATTCTTCCAATGTGTTGAAGAGGATCTCTCTGTCTGTGGAGTCGTAGGCTTTCTTAAAGTCCACAAAAGTGACCACCGTGTTTCTGGTGTTTCTCATCTGGAGAATCGTTTTAAGATTCCAGATCTGTTCTATGCAGGAGCGTCCCTTGCGGAAACCAGCCTGGTATTCGCCTATCTGTGGGTCAGCTTGTTCTTCTAGTCTATTCAAGAGGACTTTTGAGAGAATTTTGTAAGTGACTGGCAAGAGTGAGATACCCCTGTAGTTATTCGGATCCGTTTTGTCCCCTTTCTTGTGTAGTGGGTGGATGATTGCGCATTTCCATTCCGCAGGGATCTGTTCGGTTTCCCAAATGTCTAATATGATCCTGTGGATTCTTCCCGTTAACTTTTCATCGCTTAATTTCCAGAGTTCTGCAATAATTCCATCTTCTCCTGGGGCTCTGTTGTTTTTCAGTGCCTCGATAGCTTCTACTACTTCCTTGGTGGTTGGTGGTTCAGCCTCGGGATTTGGTCTGGATGTTTTGAAGTGGATATCATCAGTGGGACCCTCGCAGTTGAGAAGTTTGTTGAAGTAGTCAGCGAGGATTTGGCAGTTAATCTTCGTGTTGGTTTCTAATGAGCCATCTGGTTTCTTGAAGCAAAGATTGGGTGGCTAGTATCCTATGGTATATTCTTTAAAAGTCTTATAGAAATTCCTGGTGTTATTTTTCTTAAAATCTTGTTCTATTTCCTCTAATCGCTAAGGCTCTATTATTATTATTATTATTAATTATTATTAATGGATAATATTAATCAAATGAGGTTGGTGCAAAATTTTTCTTATGTTTTGAATGTTTTCTGATGAAGTCTCATTCAAGAAAGTGCACTACATTTAAAAGTCTTACATGAAGATTTAATAAATATATTAAAATGTAAAATATATCTTTAAAATAAGACAAACTTAAAACGACCATTTTAAAACTGAAATCGAAACTTTTTTCTCTTTTCATTAATTCTTTTCATTCTCTCTTTTCTGCGCGCTCGTTTCATAACCGTCACTTCCGTTTCAGAGATTTTTAAAAGCTTATAACTTTTGACCTAGAGATCAATCGGTTAACATTTTGGTGTCATTGTTTTTACTGTTTCTAGCAAAAATCTTTGCAAGGACTGGTAGGATATTTGTAAATATATCGAAAATATTATTATTATTAATATTGTTGTATGTTTCAAGCCTTGGGTTTCCCCAGCAAAAACAATATGGTGGGTCAAGGACAAAAGGACATATTGCCAAGTGTAAAGATGTGTCCAAGAATGGTTAGGGATGTGTGGTTGTGTCCATAAATTTCCTAACTATGCGTGTTGTGTTGAGTACCACAGCCTTCTGCAGGTTTGCATAAGTGTTTTTGTGAAGTCCTAGTGTGCTGAGACTGTGGTGCAATGTGTGAGGTACCACACCAGTGGCGGACAAGACGATGGGTACAACACGTACTCGATCCTGCCTCCACTGCTTTTGGAGCTCGTATGCTAGATCGGTATATTTACTGATCTTGTCTGCGTGAGTTTTCTGCATGTTCTTGCTGATAGGCACTGCAATATCAATGAGATAGCTGTTTGTTGATCTTATCAACAAGTATGATGTATGGTTTTGTCTGTGTGAATAGGGCGATCCTAGTACAGCTTATGTGAGGATGACTCTAATACGCTTTGTGGTATGTACTTGTAGTACGGGACCGTGTTCTTCATAAGTGAGTGTTTGTGTGCTAGCTGTTGATGAACAATCGACGCTACCTGATTGTGTCGGTGGAGGAAATCTGTTTGGGAGAGAAGGGGACATCCTGATATTATGTGATCGATCGTCTCATGCGTAGTGTGTCATTTCCTACATCTGTTGTCATGAGTGTTTGTGCGTCGTGTAGGATATGTTTCTTGTAGTTGCGTATGGGGATGACTTGGTCCTGTATCGCGATTTATTATTATTATTATAATAATAATAATAAGAAGAAGAATTCCCAGGGTTGTAAAGAACAACTCCTTATTGACTCGGTAATCAATAGGAAGAATAGGAAGAATAGGAAGCTCCAGGCGCGCGCGAAGAATAGGAACCTACACATCGCGTACATCGACTACAAGAAGGCATTTGACTCAGTCCCCCATTCCTGGCTTTTACACACTCTTCAACTCTACAAAGTACACTCCAAGTTCACGGCATTCTTGGATGCCACGATGAAGAGTTGGAACACAACATTACACCTACGCACCTCCAACACCTCCATCACTACAGACCCCATTCCCATAAGGAGAGGTATTTTCCAGAGAGACTCCTTGAGTCCTCTTTGGTTCTGCCTCGCCTTCAATCCATTAAAACACAAAACACGGTTATAGGCTTACCTCAGGCACTGTGACACCATACAAAATCACACACTTACTCTACATGGATGATATTAAACTCTACGCCACAAACAACGCACAACTTACCAATTTACTACAAGTCACAACACAGTTCACCAAAGACATTGGGATGGAATTTGGAATTCCGCAAGCTACATATAACACGCGGGAAGACTACGAATTTGGAGGGTTTTGAACTGGACCATGGGTTGGCCATCCAATCCATGGAAGCGGGAGAGACCTACAAGTACCTGGGCTTCCAGCAAGCGCGCGTCATCGACAACGCAAACATCAAAAATGCACTCAAGAAAACATACCGTGCTCGCGTTCACAACATCCTTAAAACACAACTCAATGCCAGAAATAAAATTAAAGCCATCAACACTTTTGCCGTCTCCACACTAACATATTCGTTCGGCATAATTCCAAGGACAAATACTGAACTCGAAGCACTACAACGCACAACATGCAGTACATTCACGAAACACAACATGCACCACCCTAAGTCCGCTACGGAAAGGATGACTCTTCCCCGCAGGGAGGGAGGCCGAGGACTCATCAATCTCTTCACCCTACACGAAAAACAAGTACATACACTTAGGGACACTTCCACCAAAGAGCACAACACTCCTCACTCCACTCAGCCATTGACAAGGCTGACACACACCTCCCACCCGTGGACCTCGCAAAACCTTCTCTAACACTCACACCCCCGACACCCAAACACAGCAGCTGCGTGAATCATGGGCTCATAAGGAACTCCATGGCAGACATCGCCACGAACTCAGCCATCCTCATGTCGACATGGAAGCGTCGAACAGATGGCTGACGAGTGGTGAGCTGTTTGGGGAGACCGAAGGGTTCATGATCGCGATACAGGACTAAGTCATCGCCACGCGCAATTACAAGAAACACATTCTACACGACGCAAACACAGACGATGACAGATACAGGAAATGCCACACTACACATGAGACGATCGACCACATAATATCAGGCTGTCCCCTTCTGTCCCAAACAGACTACCTCCACCGACACAATCAGGTAGCGTCGATCGTTCATCAACAGCTAGCACAGAAACCCTCAGATATTAAGAACACGGTCCCGTACATTAAGTACACACCACAAAGCGTACTAGAGTCACCCTTCCCTAAGCTGGAGTTGACCTCACATAAGCTGTACTGGAACGCCCCATTCACACAGGCAAAACTATACATCACAACAGACCTGTCATCACACTTGTTGATAAGGTCAACAAACAGACCTATATCATTGATATTGCAGTGCCTATCAGCAAGAACATGCAGAAAACTCACGCAGACAAGATAAGTAAATACACCGATCTAGCACACGAGCTCCAGAAGCAGTGGAGGCAGGACCGAGTACGTGTTGTACCCATCGTCCTGTCCGCCACCGGTCTGGTGCCTCACACATTGCACCACAGCCTCAGCATACTAGGACTTCATAAAAACACTTACGCACAACTTCAGAAGGCTGTGCTACTCAATACAACACGCATAGTTAGGAAATTTATGGACACAACCACAGAACCCTAACTATTCTTCCAAACTTTTTTTTTTTTTACACTTGGCAATATGTGCTTTGCTCCTTGACCCGCCCTATTGTCTTAGCTGGGGAAACCCATGGCTGTGGTCATAGGATTTGTCAAGTTCAACAACTGGTTCATGGGGTTGCGGAAACGTGCCTGCATTTCTCACACCTATTTCTAGCTCGGATGGAAGTGCACAATGCAAGGCTTGGAACATTCTATGGTGTGAAGAGGCGCATTTTTATTTCAGCATTTTTATTTCACTGTCAATACACACAACAGTCGGATTTAGGCTACGGTGAACCCCCATGCTATTGAGCAGATGCCATTGCATCCACTGAAAGTTACAGTGTGGTGTGGCTTTACTGCCTCCTTTATAATTGGTGGGTACTTTTTCGAAGAACTACAACGAATAGGACCAGAGACATGTTCTGTCACTCAGTGTATTATCAACAGATGCTACGGAATTTCGTTATTCCAGAACTTGAACAGCGTGGATATCTTGACAGGACGTTGTTCATGCGGGATGGAGCACCCCCTCACATAGGATTGACAGTGCAGCAAGTCCGACGTGAGCATTTCACCGACGACCACATAATTAGTCGAGCAATCCCAACGACATGGACCGCACGTTCGCCTCATCTCACGCCATGTGACTTTTGGTTGTGGAATTATTTGAAAGCATTGATTTACCAAGATAGTCCGGCCAAGATAATAAGATGTATCAATGGCTCAGGAAAATCGTGTCTGTACATAGGAGATACCAAACGTAAATTAAAATTCGTATAGCTGAACATGACAGAGAAGTAATTAAGCAAATGAAGCGTATTCTGCAGTCTTGCATTGAATCAGCGAAGGGAAACAGTTGACACTAAGAACCCCAACATTTTCGGAAGACAAAAGAACACATAATTAGAGTTTATGGAATCATTGTACACATAAAAAGAAAAACGTTACAATCATGAAATTTCGATTACCAACTTTACGTAATACCATCTCATATTCCATACTTCAATCATATATTATATAAAATGTTTTATTTCTCTATCTGTCTGTCAGGCACAATTGTTGTGATTTGTGAAAATAGAAATAATTTCTACAAGTTCGCTATGGGAATCAGACCTGCAACCTTCTGATCCGAAGTTAGACGTCTTTCCCGTTACGCTACGGGGACTATATTCTAAACCCTACAAAAAAATACAAATACGTTGTGGTTCTAAAAGCAGTCGTGGGTTGGGAGAATCCATTTTTATCGGGTAGTTGTGAGAAAGCAGTCGCACGTTGGGGAATCCAGTTTTTCCGGGTTGCTAGTTTTGTTTAAAAAATAAAATCCATATATATATATATATATATATATATATATCCATATATATATATTTAGTTTAACCCAAATAAATACGCATTTAACAAACGTATCAATACTGTTCCAACCATGAACTCAGAAGGCTCCACCTCCTAAGAGCTAGACTATTGGTATAACCCGTATTCTTGTAATGTCTATATAATCTATTATTGCTTTGTGATTTTATATTTCTGAATATAATTACCAAACAGAACAGAGTACTTGAAACATGTCAATCTATTAATTATTGTTAATCATGTTCAGTGCGTTACTGGTCATTATTTTATCAAGTTTATTTCTTCAGTTTCATGTTAGACTACACCCCTCTTAATCTACATTTAAATCTGGAACTGTAGAAGATGCTAGCAAAAACAACCCTTCGAAAATAAGTAGGTAATAGAAGACCGTGATGTCTTATTATGGGAAGAAGTTGGATTTTGGGAAATAAAATTATGCAGTTGTAATATGATACCGATGGCGCATTCATTCCATGCAATCGAGTAGCAAAGTTGTTCCTTCACTAAATTAATAACATAATCTTGCAACTTAGTTGAGTGAAATCAAAATCGACCGTTTCTGTTTTCTTTATTTTCGATGTAATTTAAAAGTATCCTATAAATGTTTAACAATTATGTTTTAAAACGTCTGAACCAATGTGGTGCCCACAGAAGTTAAAACAAGCAATAAAAACTCGCCGAAAGAACAAATGGCGAGGAAATTCACATGCACGCTACACGCGGCCTCTATGATTTTTTTTTACCGCATAAAAATAAGAAAGCGCAGGTAAATATTAATAATAATAACAATGGGTGAGACCAACTGTACCAGGATGTCATTTTGTATACAACTTGGTCTCGCCCACTGTTATAATTATGTTTTTACATAAATAGAAGTCTATCATGCATTTTCATCAAAGAGAACAATTTTCTCTCAAAGAATGTTCTCAAAGAGAGAACAAGTACATACACTTGCATTTTACATAACCTTGCCACAAAAAACTTGTAAAAGCTAAATATGAAATTTAATATATGTAAAAAACACACGTTTTCCATGAAAACATGAAAGTCACAAACTGTTTTAAGATATCCCAGAGAACAAGATTCCTATATTTATTCCTTTTCCAAGTAACTTAATACAAAATTGAAAATCCACTATTTGCTGCCAATGTACGTATGTGATTATTGGAATTGGAACCCACAACACAGATAATTTATAAACTGCTTGAAATATCTCGAAAGAACTTCAGTGTAACGTATTGAGAATCCATTTGAAACTTCCTAAGATCATTTTTTAAACAAGAACACAGTTTTGTTAATCACTAATAACGATCTCAAAGAAGTTTAAAAGGAATAGAAATAATGAATCTAATCAAATAACAATACAATAGTTAAGAAAAAAAGAGCTAATGGCAATAAAATTCTCATTGATGCCTTTTTCTCCAGTTTA
The DNA here is from genome assembly GCA_023159025.1 of Thereuonema tuberculata. Lineage (NCBI taxonomy): Eukaryota > Metazoa > Arthropoda > Chilopoda > Scutigeromorpha > Scutigeridae > Thereuonema > Thereuonema tuberculata. Next base: position 4,230 of record JAFIDM010056626.1, on the reverse strand, counting down.
TTTTCAGATTTTTTTATATATTTTAAATTGAGCCAAAGATGACCAACGAAAAAATAAAAACATCTTAAAATTAAATTTTATTTTCCGTTACTTTATCTAACTATATAAAAAGAAAAGACCTGATTCACTCACTCATTCATTCATTCACTGACAGATCAACGCCCAGCCCAAACCGTTGGACCTAGAAAGCTGAAATTTTGCACAGAGGTTCCCTTTATGGTGTAGACAAGGAATAAGGCCGGATTTTGCGAAATTCCCACGCGTTCGGGCATAACGAAGGTTTATTGTCGATTTAAAGTTTTCTTATTTCCGTAATTATTTCCGATAATTAGTAGAGATTTCAAATTTGGCATGTAAAGTAGGTAATTATAAAAACTAAAACCCTTTTTCAGGATTTTTCGAAATTCCCACGGGTTCGGGAATAACGAGAGTTTATTTTTGCTTGAAAGTTTTCGTATATCCGTAATTATCAACTTATATAATTTGCTAATTTCGTCTGTCTGTCTGTAACTCGATATAATTAAGCTATTAAGATAGATCCAAGGTTCTCAATGGTACTATTGAATCAAGGATACTCAAATTGGATGAAATATTAGTTCATTTTGTCATTCCATGTTGTTTCCATGAAATTTTAACTGAAATTCTAACAAAACATACGTTCAAAACCAAATAATTTTGTTACCACTGCACCGATTTTAATGAAATTTGGCGTAGTTACTCAGTTTTTTACGCTGATTTTGAAACTCAAAACCATTTTTGCCGTAGAAGCTTCGTTCACAAGTTAGCGCAGTATTTATATTATACAAAGGTGAGTTTTAAATGCCTTTCGGCGTTATGAGTCAAAAATAATAATTATTCTTTAAATAAATTAAACTTTAGATATAGTTGGTATTTCGTTTTTGTTTTTGGGTGGAAAATGATCCTTTAGATTAAACTCTCAGAACCTATATTACAGGTGTACAGGTAAGAAGTACACCTAAATAGGTCTGATAAACATTAAAAAAAAAAATTCAAATCAAATCATCAATTGAATCAAATATATATATATATATATATATATATATATCTCAAGGGGTCGGAGAGATATAGTCATAAGCCACAATTTCATCAATTTCCAGATTTTTATTCCGTAGCTTACTTGATTCCATCGACTTCAAAGTCAATGGAAAACGTTTCTGGTTTTCTCAACAGATGGCAGTATATGACAGGTTAACGTAAAGTCACTGTATGGTCTTTGTGTCCATAGAGTCTTGGACGCAAAGACCATACAGTGACTTTACGTTAACCTGTCATATACTGCCATCTGGTGATGGTTTGAATATATAGTCACATGCCACAACAAGATGGAGTCCAGCTCAGGATAAAAAAAAGCTTTTCCCCATGTTAGAAAGAGGTTAGATGAGAGTATGTTGGAGCAGGAAGAGTGAGACCATTTTGAAACTGACAGTGACAGTTCTTGGCAACCATCAAGCAGTAGTTCTAGTTCAGATGACACATTGATAAGTGTATAAAAGTACATTTTTACTGATAACCTTTGTAATGAGGCTTGTGACTGTATCTCTCATTAATCTTGAAATTTTAGAAATTACTGTCTCTTGGAAAAATACATTAATATTTAGAAGAGGTTTCAAATTTGTAGGATAGTTTATACATTATATAATCTATACTAAGTAAACTATTTGAAAAATAATGTCGTATGATATTTAAAAATGTCTAAATACGTATTTGTGTGGCTTGTGACTATGTCTCACGTAAATTCCTTGGATTTTATTATTTCAATTTTACAGCTTGAAATAAGTAGAGAATGTGAAGAATCGCCCCAAAAACAAGGCCCATCAAAGAAAACGAAGCGAAACAGTGCCCAGTGGAAAAAAGAAAAGGCCAAACGACGCCGTAATGCAGGTCGGAAATATGTGTCTACTAAAACAACAATACTATTGAGGCGGCTACTTTGGGACCTCCATGTACATGTTCCAACAAGTGCTGTACTAAACTACTTGAGGAGGAAGAGAATATTTTTCATTCATTCTGGGATATGGGAGATTTTAATATGCAGAACACATATCTGATGGCCAAGATAAAAATTGTCCCAAAAAAGAGAAGGTTTGTTTTCTTTAATTAATGTTATTTTGAGTTGCAGATTTGCTGAAGATGTTTTAGTAGTAGTAATAATTTACTACAAGTCACAACACAGTTCACCAAAGACATTGGGATGGAATTTGGAATCAACAATTGCCGGAAGCTACATATAACACGCGGGAAGACTACGAATTTGGAGGGTTTTGAACTGGACCATGGGTTGGCCATCCAATCCATGGAAGAGGGAGAGACCTACAGGTACCTGGGCTTCAAACAAGTGCGCGTCATTGACAACGCAAACATCAGAAACGCACTCAAGAAAACATACTGTGCTCGCGTTCACAACATCCTCAAAACACAACTCAATGCCAGAAATAAAATTAAAGCCATTAACACTTTTGCCGTTCCCACACTAACATATTCGTTCGGCATAATTTCATGGACAAACACTGAACTCGAAGCACTACAACGCACAACACGCACTACATTCACGAAACACAATATGCACCACCCCAAGTCCGCTAAGGAAAGAATGACTCTTCCCCGCAAGGAGGGAGGCCGAGGACTCATCAATCTCATCACCCTACACGAAAAACAAGTACACTTACTTAGGGAGCACTTCCACCAAAGAGCACAACACTCCTCACTCCACTCAGCCATTGTCACACACTTCACACCCCTGGACCTCGCAAACCCTTCTCTAACACTCACCACTCCCGACACCCACACACAGCAGCTGCGTGAATCATGGGCTCGTAAGGAACTCCATGGCCGACATCGCCACGAACTCAGCCAACCTCATGTCGACATGGAAGCGTCGAACAGATGGCTGATGAGTGGTGAGCTGTTTGGGGAGACCGAAGGGTTCATGATCGCGATACAGGACCAAGTCATTCCCACACTCAACTACAAGAAACACATTCTACAAGACGCAAACACACACGACGACAGATGCAGGAAATGCCACACTACACATGAGACGATCGACCACATAATATCTGGCTGTCCCCTTCTGTCCCAAACAGACTACCTCCACCGACACAATCAGGTAGCATCGATCGTTCATCAACAGCTAGCACACAAACACTCACTTATTAAGAACACGGTCCCATACTACAAGTACACACCACAAAGCGTACTAGAGTCACCCTCACATAAGCTGTACTTGGACCGTCCCATTCACACAGACAAAACTATACATCACAACAGACCTGACATTACACTTGTTGGTAAGGTCAACAAACAGACCTATCTCATTGATATTGCAGTTCCCATCAGCAAGAACATGCAGAAAACTCACGCTGACAAGATAAGTAAATACACAGACCTAGCACACGAGCTCCAGAAGCAGTGGAGGCAGGACCGAGTACGTGTTGTACCCATCATCCTGTCCGCTACTGGTCTGGTGCCTCACACATTGCATCACAGCCTCAGCACACTAGGACTTCATAAAAACATTTATGCACAACTCCAGAAGGCTGTAGTACTCAACACAACACGCATAGTTCGGAAATTTATGGACACAAGCACACATCCCTAACTATTCTTCCAAATTTATTTATTTATTTATTTTTTTTTAATACACTTGGCAATATGTGCTTTGGTCCTTGACCCGCCATATTGTCTTAGCTGGGGAATCCCATGGTTTGAAACTTTTTCGTTATAATAATAATAATAATAAATATTATTTTTCTAGTTACCCAAAGAAGACCAAAAATAAAACATCAACAAGGGGAGTGAATTTCTCATATCATGTGAATGTACACGGAACAGAAATCCAAGTATGCAAGGAAGCATTTCTCAATGTTCATGGGTTACAAAATCATGCAAGACGAGTAAGAAATTTACAACAGCAAATGAAGCTGGGTGTCTCTGCACCAAAAAAGGATGCAAGGGGTCAGTATAATACATAATAATGCTTATTCGTTTTGCTGTAACAAAACGTGATCCAATATTCATATTAATAATGTTTTTAATACTTTCAGGTAAGCATGGGAACCATCCTCACAAATTCTCAGATGATGCAGTGCAAGGTGTTCGAAATTTCATTAATGCCATTCCAAAGTACAGCAGTCACTATAGCAGGCAACAGAACCCCAATAACGTTTATTTGGAGTGTGATCTAACGATTTCGTCCCTATTTCGTAATCA
>JAFIDM010056625.1:0-17097 GCA_023159025.1 Thereuonema tuberculata | reverse complement strand
AAGATTTAGCCACTTCCTGTTCGACACCGATGATGCTTCTGAAATCTTGCAAAGATCTCTCGCAATTTTATTTTGAACAAGGCAATGTATGGAACTGCTGTAAAGGTATATGCGGTATTGCACTAACTGGGAAATGTAAATATGTACACAGAGTTGTAGTGACATATAATACTAATGCTATGATTATAAAATACAATTTCAGGAACTGTAACAAATGACACACATTAAAAAAAAATGGCATCATTGGAAGGACAGTAATACATTATATAATGAAAAGTAATCCTTCACAGAAAGAACTAGATATTAAAATAGTAGGCTTTTATGTTGTGACAGATGATATGGACTGTATATGATGATAGTTGATTATAGTACAAAGCTATTAGATATTTTTCATGTTGCAAAACAACTACATGAAACTATTTTCATTATAAAAAAAAAAAACAATTCAGCACATTTGCTGAAAAATAGAAAACATACTGTCAAAAAAAAAAGAAAAAATTGCAATCCAATAATGCAGATGTATGAATATGATAACATGAATATGATAACAACTTGCCTAGTTTGACACAAGTTGTGCAGAAGAAAATAATAAAAATATTTTGATTTTCAAAAAGAAGAATATGTTGTTCATTAAATAGGCCCTAGACGGTCAATCATTTTGATCAAAAAGTTGCGTCAATCGATTGAGTCAAGCATGGAACCTGTTTCATGCATTGACGGTGAAAAATGGAAAGTGTGATTGACGCAAGTGATTCAAGAGAGCGCTTGACCTTCTAGGAGGGTTTTGATCAAATTTTTCCCTCAGACATGTGCTCGGCACCAACCATGGAGGACTCCCCGCATGCTTCCAACACCGAAACGCATTTGGAACATGAGATCACCAGCCTATTAATAGATTTGTATTGGGATTGCCCTGAACTGTGGAAGGTTAAAAGCAAAGACTACTTCAGTAAGAATAAAAGAAGTGCGGCAATGGAAAAAATTGTGGGGGCTTTAAAAGCGTTTAAACCAGACTAAACCAGACCTTTCTTTCATAAGAGATCAGATTGAAATCGCACCAACAGAAACTTCAGAGGTAAGAATTTTTTTTTTTATCATACCTACCATTTAATTACGTACTTTTCTATTGAGATACATACATACCTAAAGGGTTTTTTTTTTTTTATTTTTGTGTGTAAATTACAATTTTTTTATTATTCCTGCTTTTGTCTGATTACCCACCTATAATCCGAATCTTTTGTACTCCTCCTTCAATAATTTAAACATTCACCAATTCGAGAGAGGATGCACAGGGTATGAAGTAAAGTTAAGTAGACGTACTATTTGCTGTTATTTGTTTCTTTTAATGTTGAAACACTTCATTCCATTGGAGGCAGATAGTTTCAAAACAGAATACAAAATTTGTTAATTAATTTCCAACAACCAAGTACATTTAAGTCTAATAATACCACTGATAAGTTTAAACAAAACAAAATGAATGATACTAATTATGAGGCAATTGTTTTGCCATGGAACTGACCCAGAGATGTTGAAAAAATTCGCAAAAGTCATCCCTTATTTTCTTTGTTTCAACTGTCGAGTTGCCTTTGGTTCTTTCAAGTTGTGCCATCAGTTGAGTTCTTTGTCTCCATGACCCAGGTTCCACAGTAGAAGTATTTTCATTATCAACGTCCTGAGGTTGCAAATAGTTTCCACTATTTCGTAAGCACAAGTAGTTGTGCAAATGCAACATGCCAAAGCAATTTTTCTAGCTTTGTGTGGTTCAAATTTAATGTCATTTTGAAATATTTTGAACCTCTTTGTAAATATTCCGAACACATTTTTAACTATCCTCCATGCCCGGGACAATCTGTAATTGAAAATCCTTTTCTTGTCCGTCAAAACAGCTCTGTTTTAGGGCTTCATAAAATTAGAGAGTAGTTGGAAAGCTTCATCACCAATGAACACATACGGAAGTTTTTATTAGTAACTCACGAGAATCAGGCATATTTAGTTGGTTCTAAGCCAACTTGCGCCAAAATAACGTGTACTTCAACACTCCACCATCTGACACTCGCCCATTCGCTCAGACATCGACCATCATAAATTGATAATTTGCATTAATGATAGCCATAAGCACGATACTAAAGAACCTATGTAATTATAGTAGTAAGACCCAGAATTGGGGAGGGGGGGGGGATTGGATTGATATACAGGGTGGTCCAAACGTTGACGTCCAAAAATTTTTTTTAGATTCCTGACATCTGGGGGTACAAGGAAATACCCCATGTGTGTAATGGTTTTTTGTGTAGTTTTCGAGTTATGAGTACTTTTGTATATTTTGTGAATTTTCGATGGAACCACCATCAAACTGATGTATGTTTCAAAATATGGAATATGTTATGAATGTTTTCGTCGCAGCATACTCCGCATAATGTGTACTGTCACACAGAAAATACCCAGCGTCCTACCAATAAGGGAAGGTGTACAAATTTCAGTCGAAACTGAGAAATGTAGGGTAGAGTGAAACAGAGTGCAATTTTGAACATCAAAAAAAAAATTAAAAACAACGTTCCATGACATCGAAGGCAATTTGAAAAACTTCGCGGAACCCTAAGCTTCCTAGATCATAAAAAAAAAACTTGTGCTAAATAGGCATTTTGTAGCCTAAATCAGCCTTCAAATGTACAAAGGTGAAACTGTCCCGAGGTGGTATTATTGGTACACGTGCCATCCACAAGATTATGAAGCAAGGAAATTGCTCAGTTACCAAAATAAACATTACCAAATGTACGTAGATTGAGGAAAGAATGATAAAACGTATAATTTATGTTATGATATGATACCGTTATTATCGATAACTAATAATTATGGTGTGTAATTCAAGGAGCAGTATTCCTACGTGCAAAAACAAATACAAATGTTAGACGAAACGATATTTTACAATAAATGTTCGAAATGTCCCCCTCCCGCTTCAATACATAGTCGACAACGCCTAACAAAGTTTTGCTGCAAACGTCGAAAAGCACCTGCATTTGCTCTGATTCGTATTTCGGCCTGCCGTAATTGTTCTCGCAGCTCTGCTTCAGTGTCGGTTTCGCGCGCATACAATATCTCTTTGTAATATCCCCAAAGGAAAAAATCAATTGGGTTGAAATCTGGTGAATAATAGGCATAGTGTTCATTAATACATACAATACGCTGATGGCCGGACGAGTTCCTGGCCGTAGGAAAACTCAGGAAGGAGAAGCCAGAGAAGATCCAGATGTTCGGGATGAAGTCTTGGAACAGGTGGAAAGCGATCCCAGTAGCACCAGAGCAATCACCAGAAAGACTGGAGTACCCCGAACCTCAGTTATAAGGATACTGAAGTCAGGTGGGTTACTTGGATGTTGTATGTACATTCCTATTTACGCCATCATATCAATGCGTGTTGCATGCCAGATGAACGGTAAGCGATCGATTACTTTTAATATTACATCTGACGAGCATAAACCATTATTTCTTGAAACTGAAAAACCCTGTATCTCAGCGAGGCCTTGCATTACAATTTTTATTTTTTTGTGTTTTTTCAGAAGGATACCATGCATTTCATATGCAACGCTTGCAGCAACTACAACCTGCAGATTATGCAAGACGAGTGAATTTCTGTAAAACAATGTTGCACAAAACTGCGCTGGATCCTGATTTTTTCAATACCATCCTGTGGACAGACGAATCGCGATTTGACAGAACCGGAGTCTTTAATATGCACAATTCTCACAGTTGGGCCGTTGAAAAAAAACAAAAACATGGTAAGGTCAGCTAATTTTCAAACACGCTACAGTATCAATTTGTGGTCGGGAATTATCAACGGGGAACTTATAGGACCTTTCGAATTGCCTACTAGGTTAAACGGAGCCCAATATTTAGCCTTTCTACAAAATAACTTACATGACTTATTGGAAGATGTCAACTTAGTCATACGACGGAACATGCTTTTTCAAAATGATGGTGCTCCTTGCCGTTATGCCAGAGAGGTACGATAGCACCTTAATCAAACATTCCCAGGACGATGGATTGGGCGTGGCGGTTCCTTGGCCTGCACATTCACCAGATTTCAACCCAATTGATTTTTTCCTTTGGGGATATTACAAAGAGATGATGTATGCGCGTGAAAACCGACACTGAAGCAGAGCTGCGAGAACAATTACGGCAGGCCGAAATACGAATCAGAGCAAATGCAGGTGCTTTTCGACGTTTGCAGCAAAACTTTGTTAGGCGTTGTCGACTATGTATTGAAGCGGGAGGGGGACATTTCGAACATTTATTGTAAAATACCGTTTCGTCTAACATTTGTATTTGTTGTTGTACTTAGGAATACTGCTCCTTGAATTACACACCATAATTATTAGTTATCAATAATAACGTATCATATCATAACATAAATTATACGTTTTATCATTCTTTTCTCAATCTACGTACATTTGGTAATGTTTATTTTGGTAACTGAGCAATTTCCTTGCTTCATAATCTTGTGGATGGCACGTGTACCAATAATACCACCTCGGGACAGTTTCACCTTGATACATTTGAAGGCTGATTTAGGCTACAACTTGTCTATTAAGCCCAAGTTTTTTTTCATGATCTAGGAAGCTTAGGGTTCCGCGAAGTTTTTCAGATTGCCTTCGATGTCATGGAACGTTGTTTTTAATTTTTTTTTTTTGATGTTCAAAATTGCACTCTGTCTCACTCTACCCTACATTTCTCAGTTTCGATTGAAATTTGTAAACCTTCCCTTATTGGTAGGACGCTGGGTATTTTCTATGTGACAGTACACATTATGCGGAGTATGCTAGGACAAAAACATTCACAAAATTTTCCATATTCTGCAACATACATCAGTTTGATGGTGGTTCCAGCGAAAATTCACAAAATATACAAAAGTACTCATAACTCGAAAACTACACAAAAAACCATTACACACATGGGGTATTTCCTTGTACCCCCAGATGTCAGGAATCTAAAAAAAATTTTTGACGTCAACGTTTGGACCACCCTGTATGTTTGCCTTCAACACTCCCTGCACAGTTATCCATTGTTCTTCAAATTCCTGTGCAACCTTTTTCCATCCCTCTTTAGTTTTCGGAACCTGAAACAGCAAAAAAAAAAATTAAATAAATTGTAATCTATATTACTAAAATCTTTTATTTCTCTGTCTGTCTGTGTGTCTGTCTGTCCGGCGCAATTTTCTGTGCGAATGGAAAATAGAAATAATTTTTACAATGAAATTTCCGCGACGGGAATTGAACCTGCAACCTTCTGATCCGAAGTCGGATGTGTTATCCATTAGTCCATAGAGACTACAACTCTTTTCATATTGTTTTTTGACTTATATCTGTGCAATTGTTGTGTTGTTGTTGTGCCCCAATGTTAGTGCAACAATGGAAAACGGTTTTTCATTTTTTTATTGTCACGAGGAAGTCGACAAATTCAAAATGAGCATTATTGAACTTCAAAATAATGCGTTAACTGCTTTCTTTGGAATCGAGTTTTGTTAGATTATCTTAAATTTTATTTTCTTCTTATTATTACTTTTAATAATTGAATTGTACCTTATTAATATATTTTTGTAAAAACCAATGAGGTAAATAAACAACATAGAGAGGTCATAGCGCCGCCATCTTTGAAGCAAATTGAATAGATTAGACGTTCAAAAGCATGGCTGCCAGAAGTACTTATTTAACGTCTAATCTATTCAATTTGCTTCAAAGATGGCGGCGCTATGGCCAGTCTATGTTGTTTATTTAGGTCGTTGATGCCTACAAATCTTTTAAATTAAACAACATTTCAAACTTACCTAAAGTACAATATATTACTAGTACATATACAAAAAATAAACATATAAATATTAATATTAATCAATACAATGACCATCTTGTTTACTTCCATAGTAATTCATAAGAAAATAAAGGCCATAATGCTCTTTTTATGACAATACAAATACAAAATATAAAACTTATATTAAATATTATTAACCTATATTTTCATTAATTTGTTTATTGATTTCTTGTTACAGCCACTGTTGTCTGAGGACTCGCAGTCACAACCTGCTTCCCAAACTGCCTTCTTCTACCCGAACTGTACTACCTGCTTCCAAGAAAAGAAAACGTCAGCAAGATTTCACGGAACACCTAGTCGGACTGACTACCGAGTATTTTAAGTGAACTGAGACAGAAGAGGACATACTAGCTAAGAGCAGGGCTATGAAATGGAAAAAATTACTTCCAGACCGAAGACGCTTCGCCGAAAAAAATCATAAACGACACGCTTTTTGAAGCAGAAATGGGCACTTTGACAAGGGACGGAGTGAGTTTTGTGATGCACCCACATTGGTACCTTCGCCACCCTCATCATCATCAACACAACCAAGTTATAATTGGCAATTCTACCCCAACCCACCATACATAGCTTAAGCACAATCAATGTATAGTTCGTCTCCAATTGACAGCCCCTCTCCCACTTCAACGTATACACCGCGACCCAGTGACAAAATTTGGAGGAAGTAACTGCGGCAGACTATTCCTCAAAATTTACATCAATCCAGTAAATTATGTCAATTCAAAAATTTTTTTAGTTACGTGCATACATGTTGTTTGTTACATATTTTGCCTCATTTTTATTGTACTATATATATATATATATATATACACACACACGAGGCGTGTTTTTTAAGTAAGGTCCGTTTTGTTGTAGACACTAGTAGTTCGCGCGCATATCGCAACGAGCGCGTGCATCATGTACCGGCATGCCTCGGGAACAACTGTGCTCAGTTTCAGCTCTGTAGCTAACCTGTACGGTTCTGTTCTGTGCTTTCCAAATGTTTAAGACTATCAACTCGCCCGCCGCATGTGAGGTTCGGTCAGTGATACAGTTTTTGTCAGCAAGGAATCTGTCTGCTGCAGAAATTCATCGACAGATTTGCGAAGTGTACGGTGATACTGTTATGAGTGAAAGCAAAGTGCGTAAGTGGGTACGACAATTCAAAGATGGCCGTGACAACGTCCATCATGAGGACAGCTCCGGTCGCCCTTCTTTGATTATAGATGATTCGTGAGAATAGGCGCTTCACAATGACAGGTCTCTCAAACGAATTTCCTGACGTGTCGAGATCAGTGCTTTACAACATTGTTTCTGAACACCTAAAGTTAGGAAACTGGCAACCATTACAATGATGACGACGACGTAAAAACGGCAGTGAACTCTTGGTTATCGGAGCAGACGGCAAGTTTCTATGAAGAGGGTATTTTAAAATTGGTTAAGAGTATGATAAGTGTTTGAACAAACTTTACAACTATGTCGAAAAATAGAGTGAAGTATATACTTTCTGAAAATAAATTTACTTTTTTGAAATAATCTTTCGTTGTGTACTTATGTTCAAACGGACCTTACTTAAAAAACACGCCTCATATATATATATATATATATAAAACTTATAATGTAACTTATATAATGAAATTGAATATGAAAATACATATCTGAATATTTTCTTTCAATGTCTCGATAATTGCTGAGCAAGTTTCCATTATGATGAGTTCCAGAGTCTAAGGAGCAATGGCACACATGAATTTCAGGTCTTCCAAATCCATGCCAGAAGCTAGGTACCTCAATGTGATGGAAAGTCTCTGAGTTACAGGAATCGCTTGACGCATCTTGAGTGTCCTTTTTTTCTATTTTGGGCCGCATTAACTCCAGTAAACAATCAAAACTTTCTTCGTTCATTCTGAGAAAGTTTCTGTAGTCTTCTGGTTCCGTTTCACACAGAACGTTGAGTAAATGTTCATGAGTGAAGCGATTTCTCAATTTATACCACTCCTTTGACCACCGTCGTTTCCTCTTCCTGTCCTGTTTTTCCGCTTGAGGGCAACTAAAGTCAAGGCAAGGAAGCATAAATCTGTATTTGAAGCCATTGTTTCAATGGTAGGTATGAAGATATACATTATATTTGGTAAGCCACGAAAACGTTATTTTTCATGTTAAGAAATATTATAAATACACAAATATTATAAAAAAAAAGGAAAATTTCCCTATTATTTCACAAAAGTCTCGCAAAAAAAAGGACTACTACCTTCCATTATGGAAATTTCTCTACGAAGAGTTTCGATCAAAAGATTTAAGAGTTGATTAAAGTGTGCGTCAATCATTTGACTCAATCTTTTGCTCAAGCGATTGACCGTCTTGGGCCTACTGTATTGGAAAATACAATTATATTGAAATTAGAATAGAGATGTTGCACCTATATAAGAGAAAATTACAAAGTAAATGTGAAATATCAATGTATACTAGGTAATCCAAAATGTCAGTATGTAGCAACTGTATTCTATCAAGTGTGTCTAATTTATCCTATCCAAATAGAGGCTACTGCTGAATGTATATGAAATCAATTGTTGTAGTTAATAACTACATATTTCAGATTCATCAAGAAACTACTTTAAACCATGTAAAAGATAGCAATTGAAACATTGAATTTGTTTCATGTTAGACACTAACCTCTCTGTCATTTCCAATACCTTACAAGAATACACAAATTCCATGTCATGAGGAAAGGATTCTTAGTGAGCAAATAAGATAAAAGAAGAAAAGCACTCTGCTACCATCTTTGTTAATGGGGAACGAAACAACCCAAAGAGAAAAAGTAAAGAAAAAAAGGTCAAGGGACAAAGAAAACACTAGTTTATAACACAAATCTTAGGGTGCCTACGCACTGACCAACTTTCAGTTGGAAAGCAATAAAACAATAAAAAAAGAAGTGGAGGGGGAGCTTTCCTGACTCGTGCAGGATATAATGTGGCATTGTGTTTCCGAGGCAAACCGAAACACAATATTACACTAAGTTCTTTTCTTGGGGAAAGCCTTAAAAGTGATTAATATCCATTCAATAATAGATTAGTATTTGAACTAACATACACAGTTTTTCTTTTTCTTTTGAGAAAAGTTTCCAAACTGATTTAAAGTTTATTAAATGAGAAAAGGCTTAACGCTGAAAACGGAACATAGGCTGCCTTTTCTTACATGAAAAATTTTCAATGTGAGTGATATTGTTAATGTAATGAGTTTATCAATACACACACAGCTCAAAGCTTCTTGAAAAATATTTCGTTAAATGACACTCAAAAAAAAAAAAAAAACGCACACACACACACATCGGCAAAAGATTAATGTTGTGTGTGATCAAAGATGTGTGTGTAACCAAACAAATTAGACCTATAAAAAAATTATATCACTTACGTTTCTTGTGCAGTGTATTCTGGGATCCCAGATTTGTACCACTGTATCTTGTTCGCCTGCATTTTAACTCACACAAAATTATAAGGTTGAATGCGAAGAAACACTTCACTATAGCCTGTAACATATAGAAGACAAATGGGGACCACTACCTACAGAGCAGATTTCGGGTCCCCAGCGGACACAACACACAGAAGAAGACGAAAGAAACAACCATGCCACGACCGGGATTCGAACCCAGGTACTGGCGCATTGGACGCCACGGCTGGCCGCCGCCGAGACCGCACGACCACGCCAGACTATTGTACTTTTAATAATCCTTCAATTCAGAATCCCAACATGGCGTCATCTGCTCTATTTCGCAGCTGATCTGGACTAAATAATAAATAGTTAGATTTCCAGATAGAAGAAACACTTCACTGGAGCTTCCTCAAATTGCTTTGAACTAACCCCACCATTGCGGAGAGAAGGTGTGAACAACTCTGCAGCCAATCTGTTGGGGACTCCCACACAACATTGGAGAAACAAGCTTAGGCTTCCTAGCAGAAATACCCAAGCCGGCCGAATGCTCCGTCGCAGGATTATCATTTCTGGGAAGAGGACGCATGTCTGGAGGCGGCCTCCTTGCAACACCAGCAAGATAATGGTGGGACGGGCATAGTCGCTTTCGGCCGAATATTTTCCACGAAGTTGATGGAGAGGTGGTTTACTTACCGACCTTAAGCCTCATACACACCAAGGGACAAAGTCTCGGGCTGTTCCACAACTGTTGTGATACATTTTTCTCGTGTTCCGGGACTGTCGCAATACAAAATTCACAAGTCTCATGTTCCCCATCGAAACGGGGAACACGAAACAATGGTTGCACGACATTTCGTAGTCTGTACGTGTTTCGAGACTTCTTAGTCAGTTTCTACTTGTCCACCATCAAAACAACAATCAAAGATTTTCAGGCCCTCCCATGTCTTTGGGATATCACAAGTCTAGATTATAAAAACAGAAATAAAAGAAGGGATGCTATGGAGCATCTGACCCAAAAATTTCTGAAACCCATGCCATCTTCCAGTTTTAATTTTTCGAGAAGATTAATAGCAACAGTAATGCCTCCCGAAAATAGAGTTCTCCTCCAGTACTGTTTAGGTTAACGATTTTTCCTTTTTAACAACATTAAATTATTTAAGCACAAATTAAACGCACAGAGAGCAATCTGTTGGGACATCGCGTTCTGATATCTGTAGTGCAACTGGCTGTTAGGTGTGGATGCGCGACATTGTATAGCGACAGTCGAGGGACGATGTATCCCAACTGTCCCGAGACATGTGTTCCGCGACTTTGTCCCTTGCTGTGTACTAGCCTTTAGATAACTAAAACACAAACACACTCTTTGGACACTAAGCTCTCGAAGAGTCACAGCTTCACTATGGCAACATCTTCACTGAGGGAAGTAATCGAGCCAGTAATCCTCGAGTCACCAACTAACGCAAAATCAAAACATTAATCCAACGAGGAAGTTTTAACAACACTATCCATGTTGTTAAGATGGTTGCTAAGATTACTCTCTTCTCCCATAAGAGCTATACTTATAAGTTCGTATGAGCTATAATTGCTGTTCGATGAAAGCTCAACAGATAGAAAAGGCACGAAACGCTAGCATCCTGACGCTACGGTAAACGAATTATAGGCGACAGTGAGACTAACATGATTAAATCATCAGTGAAGAGCTTGGGCTAATATTAGATCGAAAAACGCAAGAAACTGCTTAAGCTGATACAAAATTTAAAGAAAAGTGAAGGAAAAAAACCGTGACAACTACAATACTTTCTTCTTCTTTCGATTTTGGCTGACTATGGACCACGTGAAACAACTCTTGTCATGATTTCCTTTCTCTCATCTTTCTCTCCCTCCAATACCTCTTCATTCTTTCCCTCTGTTGCTCCTTCCTCTCCTCTGTCCACAACACACACCCCTTCTTCCTAGTTTTATCCTGGAAGCCCTCAAAGGCCTTGATCTTCTTTCTAAATGTGTTCCTGTTCATAATCTCCTCTTCCCCAATGTTCATTTCTCTCAGGTCCGCCTTGACACCAGTAAACCAGGTCATCTGGGTTTTAACATTCCTATCAAAGTAGTCAAAAATTCTCCTTGTCATCCTGTTCTCATCCATTCTCTTCAGATGTCCATAGAAGTTAGCCCTTCTCTTCCTCATTGTGTCCCTCATTCTCTCGGTTCTCTCATAGATCTCTCTGTTACTCCTCAATCTCCATCCATCATTCACAAATCTTGGTCCCAAAATTTTTCTTATTATTTTCCTCTCCTCCTTCTCAATCTCAGACATCTGTTTGCTTGTGTTCATTGTCAGACATTCAGACGCATAGAGGCTTTCTGGTTTGGTTACACTATTATAATGCCTTATTTTAGCATTTATGGATATAGATTTTTTATTGTAGATAGTTTTCGTAAGTTGGAAAGCCATCTCCATTTTTCTCGCCCTTTCTAGATTCGCCTTGTTGTATAGTGCATTTGGTTGGATAATTTCCCCCAAGTATCTGAATGTTCCTACTTTACCAATTTCTCCATATTTGGTCTTCATGGTGTTTCGAGCTCCCTTCACGTTTGTCATAAACTTTATTATTATATAAACTTTATTATTCCAAAGGATTTCTTTACTTTTAGTTGAATAAATTTTACTTTCAAAACTTAATTTCAATGGTTTCAAAATTTCAGTATGTTGTCAACTATTATGTAGTTAATATTATACTGATGGTATTCTTGAATTTCTGGCGTAGTCTCGTGCACAAGGCAGTGGCCTATCAATAGGCAGATGTGTCGGAACCTGAGTTCGATTCCCAGTTGCAGCTTGGTTGTTTGAAAAATTTCCTTTTCTGTGTTTGTCTGCTTATTCATCTTTATCTTCAGGCCTGAAACGATTCCTTAATGATTTTCTGAGGAAGGCAACGAGAAACCACCTCAGTATCTTTCCTTGAAATTCTGTGGATTCTTCTAGGGGTTCACCATGTTGGGAACTCTAGAAATGCAAAGAACACAGACCTTCAGACACGAAGATCCCACTTCGGTGCCAACCATACAACAACAACAATGATGGTATTCCTTCCTTTTTTAAATGGTTTTTGGAACAAATTACCTTTTCTACTTTGAAAATAGTAAACTTTAGGAAAATGTTATCTTTTGACAATGAAAATTTAATATATATATTAGAATAAAATTAACTTATATTACTAAACATATAAAGCCGGACAGTGATTTGAATTTTGTGTTGGCATTTTTCAAATTTCACATCACTGTCCGGCTATATATATATTAACAATGTAGGGCTTATGATGGTCACTATTGTCATTAACAATATAGTCATCCAGTGGTGTAGCTAACAGATTGGACAGCCCGGGACAGTCCCTGAGTTTGCTGCCTCTCAATACATATCAAACATACTTAGACTAAAAGTCAAAATGATGTATAGGAAAAAGATTTTTTTTGTTTTAAAATGTTTATTACAAATATATATGCATATACAAAATTAATCACATATTACAATAGATTACATGTTTCTGGCTTTTTTTTTTTTTTTTTTTTTTAGTCTACATTGAATCTGTTTACATCACTAATTTTTATTTGTATGTTTATTGAGCCTTCATTACCCTCAAGATTTTCATTTTCACCCTATTTGGGGTAATTTACCCTGGTTCCCCAACTACTGCATTAGACCAAAAATGCAGTCCAATGTACAATTATGGACCTTTTATTGGTTGGAGAATTAATTGATAGGTTTGTAACCTCCTCACCTTATCCAAGAAAGGATACAATTTTTTTTTTTGGTTGAATGACAATAGCGACTATCATAAGCTCTCTCATTCCAAAATCCTGGGTATGTCTACGCTTGTTCATTACATATCATCTACACCAACTGTTATTAAGAGATCCTAAGTAAAGAATCAAACATTATATTAAGATTTTCAATATAATGAAATGAAATATATAAGAAACATTCTGTACAGGAGTTTCATTAACTGCTCAAGATTTTAATTATTGGTTGAATAAAGGTTTTTATTTTTATATTATTAACAACAATTATAATGTAGAATGTAACCAAAATTGCAATAAAAATGCATAACTTTAATGCACAAAATACAATTTGATTGCTTAAAAATAAATAAATAATAATAATTTGAAGTTGTGCAGTCATGTTGCTGTTTCACTATCACTGGTTCTGGTTTTAATACATATGTCCTTTTTTATTATTTTTTTTATTTTTATAACTGCTCTCAACTACATTGTCAGGAAAGTTTCAAGAAAGCTGCTAATAACCTGTTATTTAACCTTCCTTGTGTTAATACAATCAAGTATCTACAGTTAGGGAGATGTAGCTCTCCCTTAATACACTGTTCAGTCACTTTTTGTAAAGTATCATCGCTAATAAAGGATGGCTGTACCATTATTTGTAACAAAACTCATCTGAGAATAAAGAAATTTTGGTTTTGTAGGGCTAATTGAAAATCTTATTATAATGTTTAAGTCTCTACTCAGGATGTCCTAATAACAGCTGGTGTAGATGATATATAATGAACAAGCATAGGCATACCCAGGATTTTGGAATGGGAGGGCTTATGATGATGGCTATTGTCATTCAACCAAAAAAAAAAAAAAAATGTTGTGTCCTTTCTTGGAGGAGGTTACAGACTTATCAATTAATTCTCCAACCAAAAAAAAAAGCTCCAAAATACCACATTTTGTTCATTTTCTGATGCAATGGAGGAGGAGGTTGACCCTGGTACGCCAATGTGAAGAAGATTTAAGAATAAAGTGAAATTTGGAAAACCAGATTACATTAATCTTGACTGAATTCATGTTATACAGGTAATAAGGTGTATCAAATGTAAAAATGCTTTTCTCTTTCTCGTTAAAAATTCCTCAGTATTTAGCAAATGACTAACTTAACAACATTAATTGTCAGGTGATAAGAGACTGACTTCTAGTGAAAGATTACATAAAAAAAAATGGGAATTTCGTACCTATGGGTAAATGCTGAAGTCATTTTGAAAATCAACAAAATTAACACAATATGATAGATATGCAATGTTATAAACTTGAAGATAAACAGCCAACCTGCACTCTTTTTAATGTGTAATCTTACATAGATGTTGTACATTCAGGTTGGACAACGTCATTCAATTAAATGAACAGTTTTCAACTTTTTACTTTTACAATCATTTTACTTTTTCAAAATGACTTGCAGCCTAGGTTTCTTTAAGCATCCTGAAAAATACATAGAAAAACTTTAATCTTCGAAATGAGTAAAAAACGAAGACACAACGCTAAAAGCAAGGAAGGAAGGGATTCGCACTCTGAGTTGTCATCGAAAAGAGACTTGAGACGAACCGTTTTGTCCTTTTTAGGACTCATCAGCCAGCCAAACTCCTCCGATGACAGACTCAGAAGGTGCTTGAAGGCCATTATCCCGGGTCTCGCTCCCGAGAACGGGACCTCCCCCAAAGAAATGCTAACCAAAAATTAACAATAAAAAATACAAATATTCCTTGGCCTGCAACTCGCTAGGCACAAAAGGAATTTTAAAAAAGAACTAAGCAATATATTCATAAATGAAAAAAATTTAAAATGCCTGATGAATCAACGAAATGAGTAAAATACTAGTGAAGTGTAGGCAAGGAATATTTGTATTTTTTACTGTTTTGGCCTTTGCAGACAGTTGCGGTAAATTTGATAACACGCCTAAGCAAAATGATAGAAAGCCGTGGTAAAAAACATTATTTTTAGCATATTTCCAGCTACATTTTATGTCCTATACCTTTTTACCATATCTCTAATGCAAATGGCTGAAATTTAGAACCAAAACTGATATTCGCTTTTGAACAAAAATCAAAGTTATGGGTTTTGTTTTTTTTTAGCAGGAAGGACTAAAATAGAAAAGCTATAATTTTTTTAGAGAAAAGATATACATCCAAAGGTTAAGCAAAAAATATTTCAGCTCTGTTCCTGGCTTCCTAATTTAATGACAGTTCTTGAAAAATGCTCGTTTTTCGTTGTTTTCAAAGTTTGAGCCCCAATATCTCTGGTGGTGGACTTAATAAAAATTTGATATTTACAGTATAACGATAACTTTATGAGAGGTAACTGTCAAAAAAATTTTGAGTTTGATATTTGAGTTAGATATATGCAACAGTATCACTTAGTTGAAAACGCAGATGTACAATCTTGTTGATACATGATCTTCAAATTGTTCTGATTTTGATGTCATATAACATCTAATAATATTTTAACATGTAATAATACATTTTAATATTTAATAATAGCATGTAGTGTTGTTGTAGCCTAGCGTTCATTTGTCTATTTTTCAACAAATTACCCCTGCTGTAATTTTGTTCTCCATGCAATATCAAACTCAACATTTTTTTCACAGGTACCTCTCATTAAGTTCTCTTAATACTGTAAATATCAAATTTTTATTAAGGCTCCCATTAGAGATATTGAGGCTCAAACTTAGAAAAAAATGAAAAACGATCATATTTCAAGAGCTATAACTAAATTAACAGAGCTGAAATATTTTTTGCTAAACCTTTGGATGTATATCTTTTCTCTAAAAATTTTATAGCTTTTCTATTTTATTCCTTCCTGCTCAAAAAACCCCGTAACTTTGATTTTTGTTCAAAAGCGAATATCAGTTTTGGTTCTAAATTTTAGTCATTTACATTAGAGATATAGTAAAAAGGTATAGGACATAAAATGTTGCTTGAAATATGTTAAAAATAATGTTTTTTACCGCAGTATTCTATCATTTTTCTTAGCTGAGTTATCAAATTTACCGCAACTGTCTGGAAAGACCAAAAATGCCGGAAACCATAAAACAAAAATGGACGCCATTTTAAAACAAAGTCAAATTACAAAAAAAATAATGCCTGTTTCGAAGCACTCATGCATAGGGGTAACAGCAGTAAAAAAAAATCAAATTTTTTTTAAAACTAGTCGAGCAACCAGTGCTGGAACGTTTGGTATGGATTGGCCCGTTGGGTGATGAGAATACACCTCTCGTCGAGAAGAACCCTGAGAGCGTGAGTCCCAGGGAAGAATGGACGAAACACAGAAGAAGAAAGAACCAGCCATGCCACTACCGGAATTCGAACCCAATTGCAGCCACTGTCCACACGGTAGACAGACGTCTAGAGCGCTTGGCCAAGCCGGCACGGCTTATTTATTCATTATTATTTATATTCATTTTAAATACCGTATTGTCCGGCGTATAAGACGACCCCCAATTTTTCCAATTAAAATATAGAGTTTGGGATATACTCGCCGTATAAGACTACCCCTCTTCCAACGCACACCAAATAAAAATTAAAAAAACATCAGTTTTGATTTCAATATGGTAATTTTAATTCAAATGCTTACGACATGCAGATACTTAGCAGGAAAACTGTCACTTATAAACATAATGCTGTTTGTCATAAAACATGTAAATATAAAACATTGCAAGTGGATTAAACTTTTCCTTTAAAAGCGATGTACCTTATCGGCGATTGGCTGGTTGTTGTATACAACGCCTGCTTGGATTGGTCAGCTCTCCCTGTCTCCAAGTAACTGTAGCTTTGTTTATTCTGGTGCATTATTTTAATGCTACATTTTTTTTAGAATTTCACTAAAATCATAGTATTTCTTAATTGTAGCCTTGTTTATTCTGTCCCCGCTCTATCTCTTTTTTCCATACCCCGGGCGTCCCGGACGCCTGCAGCTTGCTCCGTCCTTCACTTACACCTTCCCGGTAAGGCCCCCACCCCTCACCTCGTCATCGGAACCGCGTTAAGTCACTTCTTTCCACGAATCCTGGTGAGT
>JAFIDM010056624.1:0-17099 GCA_023159025.1 Thereuonema tuberculata | reverse complement strand
AATGTGAAATTTTCTGGAGAATCCGAATTTGCAATAAAAAAATGGGGGTTCCTATTTACGTTTTTCTTCCCAACCCCTCACCTCATAGGGGGTGGAGGTGGGGGTCGAGTTTGGTATCATTGGATGTCCCCCCTCCGAGACGAACAAATTTTAATTATAAAGTTTTTTGATCCGATTTGTAGTTTTCGGGATATTTCAATGTCTTCAGATAAAATGAACACCCTATATATATATATTTATGTACAGATTCGACACCTTGATATTGAAGCTTACGAAATTCCATTAATTTTTTAGAAATCTTTTTTTTTATTTGCTAGTAACTTAATTTTTACCTCAATGTAAAAAATTTAAAAGGTAGTACACAATTTTCTGTCATTACAGATTTGAATCATTTTACGATCTCAATACTTAGGATTCATGGAATGGAACCTTGTAAAATCACCACTTAATAACTTTTACAGTTACCATTTTGCTTAGAATATGCTGATATTTGCTTCCTATTCTTAAGGGGTTTCTGATTTTTTTATTTTTATTACACAAAAGTACTTCGTGGTTCTGTAATAAATTGTCAACCAATATATTTGGAGAAATTTAAGTTTTTTAAGAAAGTTAATTTAAAAATCCTAAAAAAAAAATTTCCTTTTAAAAATAAGAGAAAAGTTTTTCAATATATAAATAAAGTGTTAAAAAAAATAGATATTTTTTTTATATATAAGGGGCATTCAAAAAGAAACGAGCCGGAGGCCGAGGAACAGAAACCAGTACAGGTATGTCAGAAGTATTGGCCCTGGCTGTTGAGGCACTTGTCCCACTGCGATATAAGGCGATGAATGGCTGTCTCGTAAAATTCCCGGGGCTGCGTTGTGAACCAGTTCCGCACGTACTGCTTGACGTTGTCGTCCGAGGTGAATCGTTTGCCCCTCAGAGCCTTTTTTAGTGGACCAAAAATGGCGTAATCGCAGGGAGAGAGGTCTGGACTGTAAGGAGGGTGATCGAGAACCTCCCACTTGAATTTCTGCAAGAGTGCCATGATTGTGTTGGCTGTATGGGGCCTTGCATTGTCGTGGAGCAGAATGACCCCACGGGTAAGCTTGCCTGGTCGTTTCGATTTGATCACTTGACGAAGGGTGGTTAAGGTTTGCGAGTAACGCTGGGCACCCATTGAGCGCACACTTTGCGCCAGTTCGATCTTTTTGTAATGATGGTGTGAACGCTTCCGATGCTCAATCCGACCTCGTCGGCGACGTGTTTCACTGTAACTCGGCGGTCCTGAGTCCATCAATCAGCTGGACGATGTCATCGGTAATGCGGTGTGGTGTTCCAGGCCGTGCATCATCGGCTAACGACACCCGTCCTTCCCTGAAGCGCTTGTGCCACGCCTTGACCCTTGCAAGGGACATGCAGTGTTCACTGTACACTTGTGACATTCTTCGATGAATGTCCGTTCCCCCTACTCCTTCTGCTGTCAGAAAACGAACAACACCTCTTTGCTCTTCTTTAGACGCCTCCATTGCACTGTTTCACTGCTTACAACGTGAATGACCTCGTTGGACGATTGAGGTATGCTTCTGCTAGCTTTTAGTCACGTGACTTGCACCCGTGACCCTCTAGCGGCAGGTGTGAACTTCCGCACTCACTCGTGTCCGAACCAATCTTGGTTACACATGCAAAGATATTATCCTTCTGTCACCGGTTTGCCCATTACACACTCCGGCTCGTTTCTTTTTGAAAGCCCCTTATATTTTCCTGACAAATGTAATAGATAAAAGACTAAGGCTCAGGGGAGAAATTCCATTCGTCATATTAAGAAAAATAAGTAAAAAAATAATTGTAAGGTAGGAAAAAGAATTAGGAGATGTTGCACTGATAAACACTAAGTCCATTTTTTATTGTAAAAATAATTGGAGTTGGTCAAACTACTAATGTCCGTTAGAAAATGTTGATATCACGAAAGTTTACTTATGTTTCTTATTGCAGACTTTATTTAATTGATTATCAAAATAACTTTACGTGCACAAAATTCTTTCATCCTCAGAAATAATGCCATGCACCCGGCTAAATTCAAAAGATATTTATTAAAATCAAAATACAAGGCGACTAGTTTCATAACCGTAATTCTAGGTTATATTCTCAAGCTGGAGTTGACAATGAAAAATGGGTAACATTTATAGATGAAGACAGTCAATCAAGTAATCACAAAGTCACATGCAGAAAACTCCGTGGGTATCCCCGTGTATGCAGATGTGGTCCGTCTGACGTAACAGCTTAGATGCCATCTATCGGTCGTTCAAGGAACTTCCCAAAGTAAACAGATCCCATAAGCACGTGTGTGGTTAAGCTGAACTGCTTGAAATGAGTTGCCTGATCGCTGCCGGAAGAACGTCCTATCCAGGGCAGATCTGAAATAAACTAAAAGAAAACTCCAACAGGATTAAAATAAGGTTTTTTACATATAAAATTTGTAAATAAAAAGCATGAAAAAAAAAAAAAAGTTAAAGTTTTTTGAAAGTCTTCCTTCCTTCTCCCTTTCTTTTTTTTTCTTTTTCTTTCCTTTCATCTTCCTTCTCTTTCTTTTTTCCTTTTTTCCTTTATTTTATTTTAAGGACCGAATAAAATCCTCCCAATTCATGTTTACTTCAGTTTATTAGGCTCATCACTTCGAAACCGCTTTATCCTAAAAAACTATTCCTCTTTTTTTTTTTTTATTTAATTGACTTTTTTACTTTTTGGGCCCGGTGGTTTAGTGGAATAGGCACTGGTCTGCGAGCTGGAGGAGCATGGTTCGATCCCTGGCGAGGTCGGGGATTTTTTTCTTCTACGGACGGGTCCTAACTTTCACCTATAGTAGTTTTCAAAAAAGAAGGGTTTGAATATATGGTCATTATGAGCGATCGATTTCTTCTGAAATAAACGTCACCAGTCATGACGTCATCAACGTGAACTCCGAGCAGTCAGTCCAGGATGGCGTCGTTTTGTGATCGCATAAGCGTGACCAAGAAAGGACAAACTTTGCATAGCCAAGCAAGGGGAGTAGTGTGGAACGTTTTATAATTATGTCAATAATAACAATAACATAAAAAATGTATTCGTAACTGTAGAGAATATAAAAACCAGAATGTTTTCGTAATGTTTAAAAGATTCAGTTACGGATTTTAGCAATAGATGGCGCTGTTACGTCCTGGAAACATCAATCCATAAGGAAATTACGTCATCAAATGCTCTTCTTTCATGAACTGAACTGTAGCCTTCTGTAAAATGGGAATCGTATCTTTTTTCCGGGGGTTAACTTGGTGAACTTGGGTTTTTTTCAGACCCAATCTCGGTCCCAATGGTTATTGAAACGTTATACCTTTGTCACCCCATGAGCCATGAGGGCTGGTATGGGAAATATCTACTTATCTTATTTGTTTATTGACTTTCATACTGAATTAGTCAAGGTCTTGCTTTGAAATTTCAGCTTGCCAGAATAAAAAGTTTTGAGATTTGTTTTGATTACATTTTAATCGAAACGTATCGTATTTATAATTTATCAATGGGGCTAATCTGCACCAGCATTAACAGAAACTCACATTGAAGGGATTAATCAAAGGATAAAAGATTTCTAGGCAATCACAATCACTGACGGATGGACACATGTACATCGTTTTTAAGATTTAAACTGTTACTAACTCTTTTATGTCCTAATATTTTTTACCATACACTGTATATTAGGGTTGCTGTAAGCATTGAAACCAAAATTTTAAGTTTTAAATTTGACGAGTGTAGTTAATAATAATTGTTTATAATTAAAAAGCAAGAATAATTTAAAGTCTTTACTTAGTATCAAGCATCTTCGTAACTTTGCTTTTATAGATCTCGTTGTCCATTATTACTATATGGTTTCCTTTGTCTGATTTTAATATTACTCTGGTTTCGTCTTTTTTAAAAAATTCTTTTTAACATTTCTATTTCTTTCTTACTAATATTACTTCTTTTTATTTTCCTGCGTTTATTGTCACTCAATATACCGTAAATTATGTCTTTTTCTTTAATTTCATCCTTACATTTATCAATTTCACTTAAAGTACAGTAGAGCCCCGATTATCCGCGAGTGCCGCGAAAATTTTTTTTAATTACTAACCTAAAAAAAACCAATTTTAATCCAAGCCAACAACAGGGAAAATACATAGGTCCTACAGTGCAAAGGTCGAAAATTACTGAAAGGTTTATTGTGCATCGTGATCCTATAGGCTTTCTCGGAATTTGTGGATGCAAATGTAGAGCAAAGGTTTCTGCTTTACTGTACATACTTTAAAAGTTTTACATAGTACGTTTTTTGTACAATAAAACGTAGTTTTTAATGGTGAAATATTTTTTTTCGTGTTTCCACCTCATTTTTAGTCTTTTTTCGGGTTATCCGCGATTTTCGTTATCCGCGAAGCCCTTGCCACCCAATTCCGCGGATAATCGGGGCTCATTTCCTTTTTTTTTTCTTCCATTTTAATTGATTTTGCTTTTTAATCATTTTGTTATAAATTGTGCTGTTTATCCTTATAATATCTAACTAAATTTTTCTTCAAATGTTCTTTTAAGAAATAAATTAATGTGATGTTCTTGAACTTGTAATTTGTTGACATTCTATAATTTGGTAGTCAATTATATCCCATTTCATTTCTTCAATCTTATTTCTAATCTTCTTATTGTCAATCATCAAAGCCATTTTCATGTTTTGAAGGGTTGTAGGTAAAATTCTATATTTCTTTGCCAGATATACAAAATTAGTATGCGCTTCCCATCTAGCTGTGTTTTTGATACATTTCTGATGATTATTTACATTTTTATATTGTATCCTTGCCTATGTCTCTTTAATTTTTTGAAAAAATTTGCCATTACCTGTGGCGATGTATGCCACGTCTATTTTAATGATGTAAAACCTTCTTATTATGAAAATTCCTCTTCTTTCTTGTTAATTATATATTCTTCTTCATTTCTTCCTTTTATTTAATATAAAACACTTCATTTTAAAACTCCTTCTTTCTTAATATGGACAATATTTCATAGAATTTAATCATTCTGCTTTCTCAAGTCATTCTATTTGAATATTTACATCAATAATAAGTAGGTTTCATCCTGTTCAATATTACAACATTACATCAAAAATGAATCATGTTCAATGGTGTTGAAGTTCAATGGTGTTGTTGCTAATGTAAGCAAAGTTTTCTCTCCTTACAGATTCACTCAAGACTAATTTTGAAGAGTGTGATAAAATGATAATAAATAAGTTTAAATAATAGAAATACGCATATTAAAATTTATCAGAATGAAGAAATTTTACAAAAGTTAGAATACTCTGAAACGAGGTGGTATATTTAATGAAGATCAAGCAAAAAAAAATTACCTGATCGATTACCTCATAAGCAAAATTCAAATATAACCAAAAATACTTGAAATATAACTTGAAAGATTTGGATAATTACTATTTATTTTATTTATTTAGTGTATAGCTTACAAATTTACATCACAAAGCAGAAAGTAAAACAAAAAAATATTAAGAATCACAAAAAATATCCAACCTACAAATATAAATCATTGATACCTTAGTCACTTCCAGGAAATCGTGTGGGTCACCTACATCTGAGCAGTCACTCTGACACTCTGTGTTTGACTGTTTGGTTCTCAGAACCACAATCACAGTTGGAAGAGAGTATTTTAGACCATTTAAATAATAAGTCAGCATTTTTACCACGGTTAATCCTAATTGATATAATTAGCAAGAGGTTGTCAAAGTTGGTGTTGAATTCGCAGATAGGTAGAGATGTTAAAATAGAACAGACTTTAACTAAAATGCTTTTCCTTTCACCTAATGGCTTGGATCTGAAAATGCTTCCAAAGTGTTGTTGGCTGATAGACGACAGATGCAAGAATAGATTTCAAATCTGACCGCCAGATAGTCTCTGGTCCAAAGACAGACAACAGTACATAGGTAAATTTTATGTAAGAAAAATTGCAGATTGAAGAATATCTGTAATTATTTTATTTTGGTTCATTCAATAATAATGATATCTAGTTATTTTAAAATGATTCGTAAGTCATGACTTCTGCAGGAAGTATTATGGTAGTATTTCGATCTGGTGCCTGTGAAAGCTCAGAAGGTATAGACTTCTATTCGCATCGGGATCAGTTAAGAATGGATGGTCTGCCTTAAGCTTGTCCGCCTTTAGCCCTTGAAAAAACAATCCTTATCTTTATTTTGCAGAGGGTGGAACAATCCTAGGTCCCATCTCCTAGGATTGAAATAACCGGCGAAAAATCCTGATCTTCGCCAAGGATTGAATCCTGGCTTTTTCAATCTCCGATCCAGTGCCAATACCGCTGAACCAACAGAACTACTACCCTTATGGTAGGTCAATAAAATTAAAAACTGGCCTTTACTGGTAAGAAATGAGCTGGGCCAAAGAGTCAATGACAGTAGATTAGCAGAATGATTCGTTATAACTTTTTGTTTTTTTATGCTTAAGTAAAATTTTTTGTAGTAATTTATTTTTACAATTATTTAACGTGCATAATTTCATTAAGAATAATTCAATTTAGACCAAAGACACAAAATGATTAATTAATTTTAAAAAAAATACAAATAGAAACACAACGTTTCGACTTGCAAGCAAGTCGTCGATCAAGTGATCGATCAAGTGGATACAAGTGGGTTTATATAACCACAACAACCAATAAATAGCTGTAGGAAAAATGAGATGATGCTGACAGTTTTGCCATCTCGTGTTCCTTTCTACAACCATTATTCCAATGCCTCCCCCTGATATGAGCATTTGAAAACAACATCAAAACAAACAACTCACAAGAGTGTATCAAAATATTAAACACCGCTCCTATCCTTTTCTTTTTTAGAAAAATCATACAAATAAATGTTTTGCCACTGATATAGAATCATTGTAACATAATGAATCTTTCAATATGTGCAACGACTCTTTACACTTATGCTTCACTGAATGATCGTCGTAATCAATGATACGTGGATGCTGCAGATCTAATACATGGTTCTATTAGTCGTACATGATTTGCTGTATTATAATTCACATTTCTATTTTTAATGGCGTTAGCAAGCTGTTAGACCCTTCGCTTAGATGACTGGCCAGTTTCTCCAATATATATGCATGCAGTGTAAGGCGGAGATGACACCTCTGGGATTATCCAGTGGGGTTTTTCTTTTAGTATTTATAGCTGCGCCGAAGGTATCGTTGATAGCAGAGGTTAAAAGGTTTTCAAAAGGTTTCAAAATTTTTCTTCACTCATAAAAATTTTTACATTAATTAGACGGAATACACTGTTAATTTTAAATTTGAGGGCGAGGTAAATAACAGTTTATCTTTTCTCGATGTTAGAGTTATTAGAGCTAAGGACAGTTTCCACACAGAAGTGTTTAGAAAACCAACATTTGGAGGTTCTATTTGATTCCTCATTCCCAACCTCCTTTAAAGTGTACGTCATTAGTATGGCAGTTAGGAGGGTCTTCTTATCGAGTTCATATGAAATATTCGAAAATGAAATATATACTTTGACAAGAATTTTTTTAACAAATGGATATCCTAAAAACTTTCTTACGGAACAGGTGATAATAACTTTAAACAATATGTACAATTCCTATATTAAACATTTACAATCTCCTAAAATTTATGTCTATATTCCTTTCCATAATCAAATTTTTAATGGGTTAAGAAAACCGCGCTATTGCAGGTATTTTGACATTTCGTTTTTCTTATTGGCAACATTTAATAAAAACAATAAATTATTGTAGATATCTTGCACATGCTGTAATATGACTATGCTCACATCTACACAATGAAAACATTTGTACTCTAAAGATATAGTAACTATATATTGGTCCATAATGACATTTTATAAATAATTAGTATTTGTAATAAGATTTACAATCTAACTGAAATCTATGAAATCTGCAGTTTCTAAAGAAGTCTAATATCTACAATGAAATCTAATTTTAGAAGGATTTTTAAAGCACTAGTATTTTTAAATTCTACTAAACATTAATTAATTCATTGAATAATCTTATTCTTCCAGATAATTTATCAAGAATATTGATTTGATTTTAAAAGGGCCATGGTTAGAGTCCACTAGTGTTGGCTACTGTTAGAACTGTGTCTCAGGATCAATAGGTGTTATCTTTAACAAAACGACTGGATCCTTTTTTGTTCCATAAAGTAATAGTTCCTTTGTTTCGCAATGAGGGTCTTCATCTTTATCTGAAACTAAATTAAAATCAAATATGATTAAATAGATTCTTAGAAATCAATAATTTGCTTTAAAAAAATATTTTGCTATAAAACTATTTTCTTAATAAATGATTTAGTTATTAAAAATTTAAGATAAGTATGATTTAAAAATGAATTAAAAAAATAAATTAAAAACAAAATGTCATATTCAAAATTGTACTGCAGTTACCAATTTTACTTTTTGATCAGTTCAGTTTCATTTTTTCATTGGATTACCTCGATTCTATAATTAACTAACTATTTCTAATCGTATAGAAGTGAAGGTCGAAAGTCCGTACAATTTCACCGTGTTAATTATTCACAATTGAACTTAGAAACTAATTTTAACTTAAAATGTGATCAAAGACCAAAGTCTGATTTTGCTGCCCTCTGCAATATAGTTAGACATATATAAGCTATTGTTGTTATTATTAATAATAATAGTTAGCAATTAATACTTAACGGTATATTTACTATTTAAGATCAATTTATTGAAAAAAGAGCTATTTCTAGATGTAGATTTGATTTTAGTACATACTAATTACTGGTAAGGAATCTGGAAAACGCTGGAGATAAAAAAAAATACAATTATCTACATAATTTATAGATCTCTGTAGTATAGTTTTCTCCAATTATAAATAATTATTGTAAGCTGATTTAACTTTTATTACTTGACTTTTGAATAAGTTAGAACTTTTTGATATTAAGTATCTGAGGACAGTAGTACAGTATTTTTGCTATCCTCTGTTTAGATAAGTTAGATTATTTATTCTTGGATTCTTCTTTCTGGATACTTGATATATGTATTCAGATCTGATACATTTCCAGAGTTCTTGAAACTCATAACATCAAAACATCATATTTTCGAAATTCTTTCACTGAACTATCTTTAAAAAAATCCTCAGTCGAAATAAAGAAAAGTTTTGAAAACAAAATCATTAGCAATACATACTGTTATAGTATAAGATATATTATTTTTGCTGAAGCAATTTTAACTTAATCTGTATCAATTGCACCTGCATTCAGAAAATTAACTTGATATTTTTCATCTTTTAAAACGTATTTATCGACTCAGAATTAGTTCTATTCCTTCCTACCTTCATTTAACGGATTATTCGATTTGTTTTGTGCAGAAGAAATTGGTCTTCGGTTAATGCATTTGGAATTAAATGATCTTCCTTTAGCAACTTTTGAAGAAGGTGGAAGTGATTTCTGTGGAAATAAATAAGCAAGTTTCTTTAAATAATTTATAAGTTGTAAACAATAATTTATCAACCTTACAACAATAAGTTATCAACCTACACTAACTGCATAAAAGAATCGATATTTTTTTTTTAAATAATAATACTACGATAATAATAATCCTAAAAAAAATTCCACTTCTGGCATTGGCGAACCGATGGGGGTTGGTACGGATTATAACCCTCACTCCTCTGCACCCAATTGCATCTAAAAATGGAAAAAAATCTAGGAAAAAAAATGGAAAATAAAATCCTAGGTACTCCTATGGCATATCCTTTATAAGCATCTTACTTCACATTAAATTTGAAAAAACATTACTGAATTGCATTTTAGAGCATATTATTAAATAATGATGTATATTTAAATAAATAGGCGATGAAGTTCACTATGATATATAACTGGAAAAATAGTTGTGCATATTTAGGTGCATATTTAGGAATATATACACTCATTAACAAAAAAAACGACGAACCTAGAAGGAGTTGTCCGATTGTAATGAAATTTCGTATGCAAAGACATTGGGACCGCCCATGCAAATGATTAAACTTTGGTGTCCAATGAATGAATAGCGAGAGCTAAATCGAATCGGAATTGCGCACTCAGCAGGTGTATATAAGAAGCGATTTTCAATCTGATGCTCAAAATTTCTGTTGCATTGTGAGTTAGGATACCTTTCAACGACTGAAAAAATTCCTCGCCGCAGGATACGAGCTCATTACGTGCAACTGTCAGAGTTTGAAAGAGGTCGTATCATTGGATTGAAAGAGGCAGGTTGGGCAAATCAGAGAATCGCTCGTCGTATGGGTCGAAGTGATGCGGCGATTAGCAGATGCTGGCAGGAATGGGTGGACAATGGCAGATTTCAGCGTCATGAAGGTAGAGGTCGACTAGGGCCACAGCAGAGCGGGAGGATAGAGTGATTGTCAGATAAGCTGTCACAGCGCCTGAATCATCGTTATCAACCATCAGACGTGCGACCCGCACACGAGTGTCCACCATGACCATTCACAGACGGCTGAGTGAGCGATATCTACGCTCGTACCGACCACTACGCCACCTACCCCTCATGTCTGCACACCATCGGGCCAGATTACAGTGGTGCTTGACTCGATCCGGTTGGAATGATGCTGACTGGGGACGTATAGTGTTTAGCGGCGAATCCCGCTTCCAACTGTGTCGTAACGATCGTCGCAGACGTGTCTGGAGACGCCCAGGGTAGCGTGCCGATCCTGCTTTCACTATTGCACGCCACACAGGCCCTCAACCAGGAGTTATGGTCTGGGGTGCCATTTCCCTTGATAGCCGGACCCCTTTGGTCGTCATTAGCGGCACACTTACAGCACAGCGGTACGTCGACGACATTCTGAGACCTGTTTTGCTACCCTTCCTTTTGCAGTACCCTGGCCTTACTTTTCAGCAAGATAATGCTAGACCACATATGGCACGTGTTGCTATGACCTGTCTTGCAGCTTGTGAAACACTTCCTTGGCCAGCCAGATCCCCAGATCTCTCTCCAAACGAGCATGTCTGGAATATGATGGGAAGGCGACTGCATCCACCAGGGAATGTGGATGACCTAGCCCGACAATTGGAGCAAATTTGGCAAGAAATACCGCAGGAGACCATCAGGGAGCTTTATCACTCTATGCCACGTCGTGTGGCAGCTTGCATTCAGGGTAGAGGTGGGTCAACACCTTATTGAGCTCGTTACTTTGTAACTCTGTAACCCTCAAATAAATCATTCAATTTGTCTGAAATTTTAATCATTTTCTATTCTGTACAGAATCTTCCTCTCCACCAATTTTTGTCTCCATCGGACAACTCCTTCTAGGTGCGTCGTTTTTTTTGTTAATGACTGTATTTAATAATCCCAAACTATAAATTCAATATTATTAAAATACCAATTCAATAAGTTAGCAGTTATAAATAATATTACGTAACAGAAACCAATGTCTTTTCATTATAAAAAGGTTAAGTGTTGTATATAAATTATAAGGCTTTAAAACTAAGCACTAATGAAATTATAAACAACTTACCAAACTTCTGGCAGCTTTGTATTTACGCCTTTTATTACTAATACTTTCGAGAATTTTTTTCCTTATTTCATCATTACAAGCACAGTGGAAGACGAAAATAAACAAACCCTGCAAAAATTTATAAATTAGTTTTTTTAAGTAGTGTTTGGACACTTAGTAAACATGAACAAGAAAAAGAAGGATTTACAAGAATATATCAGAAGAAAATAGCAAGTTATCCAAATTAGTATTTTTTTTTTATTTTGAATTATAAAGGTTTTAATGACATCATGATATATTAATGTAAGTAATACTGTAGATAAGGGATGATAAAACTGAATATTCTCCATTTTTGAGGGTCTAACCCTACATTTACCGATCAATGAACACTACGAATTGGCTTATGAAAAAATGAGAAACAAACTAAAAAAATATTATTATGAATGAAAAAAATAAATATTATCAAAAATTACTGAAAATAAAAAATAATGATAATAAAAAAATGTGGAATATTATAAATTCTTAAATAAAAACAATAAAACTGAACAAAAAAACCATTAAAAAAATTATTAAACAAAAAAATAAATAAATGGGTTTAACGTGTATGTTTGTTTGTTTCTTCTTGTGCTGGGCCTAACAGTCATTTCAAATAGATATTGACAGCACGTTAAACCCGTTTATTTAGCTTTGTTGCGGCCTTTGTGTTTTGTCCTTTTGTTATTTATTGTAGTTCGCCTACTAGTTGTGGGGAACATTACCGATATTGCCTCTCGGCTTTTCGGGATTTCTTTTCATTGCCTTTTGCCTTTGGGGAGGTCACAGTCAGTTTGGCTGTTGACTTCACCTTAGGTCTGCCTTTCTGATTCATTTTTATCGAGGAGGCAGGTTAGGGCTGATGATCCAGCAGAATGGTGAAACAGCTGTACCCTAGTCCTCCTCATAAAAATGAATCTGAAAAGGCAATTGTTTGTTTGTTTATTCTTGTGCTGGGCCTAACAGTCATTTCAAAAAAAAAAATAGTGGATAAAAATTTTGGGAAAATGTTTAATATAAATTATGTTTCAAAATTTTAAAATTGTGAGATCAAAAATTAAATAACGTTAAAATTAATATTATAAATAAAATAAACTATTTAGGTTTAATAAGAAATAACAATTTTACATGGAATGATCACTACATCCATTAAAAAAAAAAAATACACATGTAAATATGTTTCAAAAAATAAACATTTTTTCAACAAAAGAAAGTATTAATGTATAAATCACTAGTTGATTCTATAATAAATTATGGAATTGAAAGCTGGATTTATTTAAATAATCCAGATCATAAAAATTTAGAAGCAAAACACTATAAAATATTAAATTGTATTTTTACTAATTTCAATCAAATATCGAAAGAACAGCAAATTGAAATAAAGAAAAAAATATAAAATTTTATAACCAAACAAAGACTTTTCTTTATTAATAATTAAAAATTTTCATTAAAAAAAAATTAATTCCAAAATTCTCCACCTTTATAGGCATGAATGCTGACCATGACAAGGCAGTATATGGCTGATATGGGTACAGTCACTTCACAACACGTTCAATATGTTGACCACCATTATCTGCTATCATCTGAAATCGCATGTTCAACTGTTGAACGCAAGATATCCTGGATACGTGACATGATATGCTTGCTTTAAGATCTGCGAATGTTGCTACGCTAAACCAGATCTTTAAGATATACCCACAGTCAAAAATTGCATGGGGTGAGATCTGGTGAGCGTGTCCCGCACGCAGTACTGAAGTACCGGTGTGAAGTGCTGAAGAAAAATGTAATAATGAACCAAAATTTGAAAAACTGTTCAATGATTTTTATCCCTTTCCAAACAAAGTTAATTAACTTCGATCGCTTATACATTTCAATTACAAGTTATCAAATGTATAAATGATTTTGCAGTGGTTTCCGAGGCAGTTGGCCTTTGTAGGAAATATACAATATTTTAATAAAGCATTAATTTCTTAATTTCTTGATTGTAACTTTTAAAAAAAAAATAAACTTAAGTTAGCTACTTCATTACGCCTTATTTCACTCACCTGCAACGAATTGCATATTGCAAAGAGGTATGCAAAGATAATAGAAGACTCATTGACATACATAAATCCAAACGACCATGTTAGACCAAGAAGAGGAAGAAAAGATGCTGAACGTCTAACCCAGCGTCTGAAAATACAATATTGGCTTGTTATTAAGTAGCTGTAATCAGGTAATACGACTTAAAATTCATTTGTAACTTAAATTCGAATGAATACTAAAATATGTCTGAATTTTTTTTTGTCTTGATAATTCTTTTTTGTATCATGAAATTAACAACGATAAAAAGAAATGAGTAAAAAATTCGTTATCTTTCATTTAATTAAAAAAAAAATCATTATCAGTACTTTCATGATCATGACAAATTTAGATCATAATAGTACAACGAAAACAAACAAGAAATACATTATATTATTTCAAATTCAGCCTGCTATTATACAAACCTAATGACAAAGGAACAACATGAATATGAATTTTTCATTTCGTTTCACCAGTGTAGTGAGAGGTCCATTACTTACATTTACAATTTCAAGATTTTTTTTTCACATTCATATCTTTACAGTTCTTGTTATGTAATTTTGTAAATACACCATGCTATGTCTGTGACGTTGACCCCCCCCCCCCCCCCAGTCACAACTGAAAAAAACGGACAACGTGGATCGTTTGTGATGGCTTTGTTCTGCAATGTTCCGAAAAAAAAATCGTTTGTTCCGGAAAATTAATATCCAAAAAATCCGATTAGAGTTGCGGAGGCTAACGTCACTCTAGCCCACCCAAGTCAGAAAACAACAAAAAGAACAATGGGGATCGTTTGTGATGGGTTTGTTCCGGAAAGTTAAAATCCAATTACAGTTGTAGGTGGTGAAACTACCGTCTTACTAACCCCCCTTAAATTAGAAATTGACAAAACTGACAATGGAGTTCGTTTGTAATGGATTTGTTATGGTTTGTTCCGAAAAAAAAACCTTTTCTTCCAGAAATTTAATATCCAAAAAATGCAATTAAAGTTGGTGGACTAGCATTCCCCCCCCCCCCCCCCAAGTTAGAAATTGATAAACGGACTATATTGTTTGTTTGTGATGATTTTGTTCCGAAGTTGTTTCAATTAAATAATGCAAATTAAATCCAATTCAAATTTCCTATTCTATAAGGATTTAATTTCTTTCTAGCTACAAATTAGAAATCTCTGAAACTATATAGAGAAGTCATATTCTTACAAAATACCACATCGATCACCAATAAATATATTAAAATACATTTATAAACATCTCTAGCAGCGAATTTTCGGAAAGATAACATCTTCTGTCCTTTATCAAGCCTATTTCAGCTGTAAAATGCTTATAAATATATTTAATAAATGTATTTTGTTTTAATATATTTATTGGTGATCGATGTGGTATTTTGTAAGAATATAACTACTAAGAGAGAAGATATAAGGAAGAAATATGGACTTGATACTATATAGAGAAGGTCTAAATATGGGCTATCACTTTTATTTCACCAAGAAAAAATTAAGATAATTAAATTCTATCAGTTTACTTAATATCGAAAATGAGTCTACTTTATGATAAAAAGGTTGAAATAAAAAAAAATGTTTAAAGTGAAAAGAAGTTTAACGTGCCCGATGATTCAAAGAAATAAGTAAACAAACGAAGACACAATGTTACAAGATAGGATTCGCACCCTGAGTTGTCACCGGGAAGAGACTGGGACGGATCGGTTCGTCCTTTTTAGGACTCATCAGCCAGTCAAACTCCACCAATGACAGACTCAGAAGGTGTGAGAGGTTAGTACCCCGGGTCTCGCTCCTGAGAACGGGGGACACTAACCTCTCGCATCTTCTGAGTCTGTCATCGGTGGAGTTTGACTGGCTGATGAGTCCTAAAAAGGACGAAACGGTCCGTCTCAGTCTCTTCCCGGTGACAACTCAGGGTGCGAATCCTAGCTTGTAACGTTGTCCTTCTTTGTTTACTTATTTCTTTGAAAAAAAAAATGCTTTAATTTTTTTTTAAGTTACCTAAATCTGTAACTGAAATTGTGGTCCAATTATGGGCTACCAACAAAAATTTACTGTAATACTCAGTAAACTATTTTTTTTACTTTTTTTTTAAAAAATATGCAAAAAAGGCTAAAACAATTTAATTAAATGTTAATTTTTTTTATTTTCAAAGTCAAAAATATAAACGTCCTTTTCAGCACCTACACAATCACTGTAGGCCGCTAAAAACACTGAATACATTTGACACAAAGTCGCAATCATCTTCAAATAGATTGAGTTTTTAAACTTTCTTTTATCCTTTCTAATATTGTTTTGGAGTATTTCTGGGCATTCTGAAAAGAAGAAATCGTAGATCAATTGGTTTTTTTTGCTCCAAATAACTATGGACTAGCCATAGTTAGACCTTCTTAGGTAGCCGGTATTTAGATCGGTTCCCGCTATAACCACGTGGTTCTATGCGAATAGAATAGGTTGATTGATACTTTTCACCACACTACATCTGACAACTTGACTGTAGTTGACCAACTGTTCCACTCATTTCTCTTCGTTACTCAGACTCATTTTCACTTTATTTCTACTCCCATACCCGAATACTTCAACTAGCCCATATTAGGACCCTAACCTATCTTTGGACCTTCTCCTCTATCATTTGTGTTGTGTTATTCCACAAAGAAAATCTTTTTTTATAAATAAGTATAATATAAAATGAAGTGAAAGCATCGAGAAGCTTGTGCGAGAAGCTAAAAAACATAACCGGAGAATAATAATTTTTTTTAATTATTTGTTCTTTTTTACAATGGGTGTATTGCAAAAATAAAATCATCTGCTCCAATTAAATAATACTAAAAACATTGATTTGAAATTTCGGGTTAGAAACAAGAGGTGACAGGGAACATTGAATTTAATCTTCATTTTTTCTCCCCTAAACTGAAAAAAAAATTAATAAAAAATTGGGTTAGAATAATTTGAAGTACTCTGAAATTTGATTCTGTATGGGCTTATCATTGAAATAGCTTTAGTGAAACTGAGATGTCGATTTTTTTTAATGACTTGTAATAGTGAATGTATAACTACTACTCTTAAAATAATAATTGAAAACATAATTTCAAAAAATTTGGTGGATTTTAATATTTTATTTGGATATAATGCATTTTAATGCAAAAACCATTGAAACATGAGGAAAAAACTTCCCTAAGATCGGCAAACTGGATCATTCAACAAGATCTGAAAGCAATCTTTTGAAATTTATTATGTACTTGATTTAAGCCACCTAATCATTAGGATTTTTAAAGACTTAGAAATTTTGGCTTAAGTAAAGGCCAAGTTCAGATGATGAATGTGTTATTACTTTCTGAATGAGTTAGTAATGAGAAAGTACCGTATACAAACAATCATAAGCCGTTTGTATACGTTTGTATACAGCTTAGTGATGAAAGTGAGACCTTTCTATGTATCTAATACGTCAGACGCTACATAATATCTCCATCTTTTTTTTTTTTTTTTTTT
>JAFIDM010056623.1:0-17100 GCA_023159025.1 Thereuonema tuberculata | reverse complement strand
ATAACAGATATAATTACAAGTCACGTATAACAGATATAATTATAAGTGGCAATATTGAAAAACTCCAACCTCTTTCCTCCCACCCCATTTAAAAAAATGTTTTACAAGAAAGTAAATTATGGAAATATAGGAACAGTTTCTTCGTATAAGTGTACGAGGTAAAATTCTTCACATAAAGTGTTTATTCAAGAGATTACTCTTGAATAAAGACTTATGTGAAGAATTTTACTTTAAATTAATAAAATTATACTTAAATAAGTTTTTTAATGTGGGCAAGTGTCTTTGATTTAAAAAATACCGATACACCACTGTTAAAAGTTTGAAAATTTATAACAAACTAAAAATGCATGAGAAATGACCGGTTTCGCTTTTAGGATGAAGCTTTGACAAGTCGAAAAAAACGAAACATTTTGTCATATATGTTTAATGTGTTAGAAATTTTTAAACTAAAAGTAATAGATAATATTTAGGTAATGAATTTCTTGAACCTAAGGACACTTTCAGTTTAAAGACTTTTAAGCTCTCTTTTTTTTATTCGACAAAATTGCATTTTGAGAATTTTAATTTGGTCAAAGAAGAAAAAGGTTAAAAATCTAACACTAAATCAATTTCATGAAAATGTCAAATTACGATACCAAAACAAACGAAAAATCTACAACTCTACAATACGTAAAAATCGATATGACCGCAAATGCAGGAGAACACAACTAGAACTAAACAACAACAACCAAAAAAAAAAAAAACTTCTTTCGGGAAAATTCTTGTTTTAGTTACTGTTAGCGTGTAATTAAAAAAAATGCAGTCAACAGAAATTTCTAACTTACAAATTGTTCAGTAGGTGACGTTCCAGAACAGCTGTTTCACTGTTATTAACTCTGTCTACAAAGATTAATCACCAAAAGTCCATATAATAGATGTCACGAGGAACACTCGTCAGTATAGATGTGGAAACCTCCAAAAACTGAAAAGCTAAAACTGCAAAACAAAACCCTAGCCAAAAGCAAAATATTTGTTCACAAAACCTTGAAATATGTCTGGCTTCCATCTGTAAATCACACGAAGCAAAAATACTTAGAAGGGCAGATGATATTGCTAAACTCTTTTGTAATGTCGCCCAACCTTCGTTACAGTTCAAAGAGTCTGTTGCTATACTCCGTTGCTAGGGTTTTAGCATTGAAATTAGCTACGACCAAGCAGGTGTTTATCTTGGTTTTTCTTTGATAAAAGACCAAAAATATAATAAAAAATTATCATAATGCATTTTTAAGACTTCAAGAAAGCCCACCTTCGGGTTTTATTGCCATTATTTTTGTGTTTTTGGAGAACTATTAAGACAAAAAAAAAGCTGCGTTTATTCATATGGTTCGGACTGCCATAGATCTGCTGTCGAGAGCTTGAGAGTCGTTAACTCAAATGTCACTCTCCAATGGCAAAGGATCGATCTGACATAGGATTCTATAAGTAGGATTACAAAAGAATAAATAACTATAATTGTTGACGAATATAAAGTTATTAAAAAAAAAAAAAAGCAAAATTTAACGTCCATAACAATTCATAAATAGATTCCTAAAAAGCTGTTTCCTCCTTATTAGGCATCATCAGTAGAATTTACCCTTGATGTTTGGCTCAGTTTGTGCGAAGGTATATTTACTATCAACTTGTTTTGATCTCGGCGGCCATTCCCGGGATCGTGAATGCTTTTCCCTTAGCTTTCGCGCAGTCTGAGCCAAACATCAAGGATAAATTCTGCTGATGATTCCTAATAAGGAATTCCCGTTGATGTTGGCTTAATGTGCGAAGACATACTTATTGTCCAGTTGTGATTTTTTTTTCACGATTTAAGAATTATAGGCCTAACGGACGTTAAATTTTGTTTGTCATTGTACTTAAAATTTCATTTTATTTTATTTTATTTTTTAACACTTCTCATATTGTATTAGAAAAATAAGTTTGAAAGTGAATAATGCTTTACCAAAATTCAGGAAATTCTGTATAGGAAATTAATATCCTTTCTTCTACTACAGTCTTCCTTATTTATTTAAGAAATATTTCGTAAAATAAGAAGTACAGTCGGACCTCTATTTAACGAAGTCGCTAAATCCCGAAAAAAAGTTCGTTATATGGAAAATTCGTTAAATAGAGATTCACCTTTTAAAATTACTTTAAACTATATAAAACAGATTTAAAATACATAAACAATAAATATTATTAAAAAAAGTAATAATTTTAATGACATAAAGCATATATTATCACATGCATACTTAAATTTTACTAATTTAAAAGTCTGTTAATTTTGTCTGAGTTTTTTTTTTTTTTGAATAAGTGTTTTCGCTTTTAGTATGTCTCGCATCTTTTAATGCTCCAAAAACTCCTTCAGGCGTATTTTCTTCAAATTGTAATCCGCGTCGGATTGTTTCAAATGATTTCAGCATTTCATCATATGAAGGGTTTTTAATTTCTGCATCATGATCAAATTTTCCATGATCATTGAGGATGAAAGGGGGATATGGGTAGACTGGGAATTGCACTTCCTGGTTGAAATGTAAAGAATGACAGCGATTGGCGCCGTGTAAAAACTTCAAGGAGAAAAAAAAAATAGATACCACAAAAAAGTTCGTTAAATAGAAAATGCACTTCGCTATTTGGAGATTATTTTACGAAGAAATTAGCAAAATGTTCTTGTTTCCAAAGAAAAGTTCGCAAAATAGAGAAATTCGCAAAATAGAGGTTCGTTAAATAGAGGTCCAACTGTATTTCATATGTTAAGGCGTAAGATGTTTATAGATTGAAATATTTCCTAAAAATTGCAGTAAATCAATCGTAGTAATACACGAGATGCGAGAAATATTATTAAAATTTTAATAAATTATAAAGACACCTTTAGGAAAGGTCAAAACCTTTGTCAAGTTTATGAGTGGTTTTTGGCTTATCCTGATACACTTGAATTTCCTTACATCCACAGGTTTCGTAATAGCGTTTATATAATCATCGTTCGCTTGAAGTCAACTCGGATCCTCCTAATACAATTCTATTTTTATAATTCGTGAATCCATTTCCCCCCATTCCAAATTTCTGGACACGAGGATGCTTTTACCACAGCTTTCGCTGAAACTGAGCAAAACATCAAGGGTAAACTCTGCTGATGATTCCTAACAAGGATGAAATAGCTGTTCAGGATTCCCGTTGATGTTGGATCAGTGTGCGAAGGCATATTTACTGTCCATTGTGATTTTTTTTGTCTAATTATAAAATTATTTATTCTTCTGTAATCCTACTTCTGAAATGAGTTTCAGTGCATCAGATCGGTTCTTTGCTATTGGCTTTTGAGTTAACCAATCACAAGCTCTCGACACCGGATCTACGGCAGTCCGAA
The DNA here is from genome assembly GCA_023159025.1 of Thereuonema tuberculata. Classification (NCBI taxonomy): domain Eukaryota; kingdom Metazoa; phylum Arthropoda; class Chilopoda; order Scutigeromorpha; family Scutigeridae; genus Thereuonema; species Thereuonema tuberculata. The sequence continues at coordinate 13,727 of JAFIDM010056623.1, read as the reverse complement.
CTTCAAAAATAGCAATAAATACAGCATTTTGCATCTTAATATTTCTCCTAAAATTTATAAAAATAAGGAAAAAACCCTAAGGTGGACTTTATTGAATTCTTAAAAATGCATTCTTGATAATTTTTTATTATTTTTTTTGTTGGTCTTTTCTTAAAGAAAAACCAAGATAAACACCTGCTTGGTCGTAACTAATTTCAATGCTAAACCCAAGCAACCGAGCCTAGTAACAGGTTGTTTGAACTGTGACATAGGTTGTGACGACATACTTAAACGTTCCATATCTCAGTCGGGTTAATTAATTGACAACCCTGAGGGAATGGGTTTTCTATTGGGGTAAAATACTGCACTTGTTTCTTCCGTCATGCTATATAGGGTGGAGAAAGAGATCTACGGACGATACATTAGCGTAATAGTAGTGTTCTATCACTTGGATCTTTCATGTTGGTGTCTCAGATATCTTATATTATAAAAGCGTTATTCTGTCTGTCATAAGACTTTACGTTTTTCCAATTTTGTGACCAAACTATAAGATATAGATTGGTCATGCAAATGGATGAAATGTAGATCTTTTTAAGACAAACAAAATGCTACAAAAATCTTTCGAAAAAAGTTTTTGGTTTCGAAGAAGTCGCCTTTTAAAGGGTCAAATTTGACTTTTTCTCAATTTAAACGAAAAGTATAAAAGATGGAAGAGAACATTATATTGAGAAAATGTTGGTATTTGAAAGTTCTATCGAACGATGTATCACTTATTCACAAACCCTTTAGCGTTTGCAAGATACATGCAAAAATGCGAATATTCCGTGTGTGAAGCCGACCCGCAACACATCTGAGTTATCCGGAGAAGCCACAACGGGCTGGGAAGTTATATATTCTCCGACGATCGCAACATTAATTTGCTAAATAAATAAAGTTTGTTTTTTTAATGCTATGTATGCAAGGGTTCCGGAACGAAGCGACGGTACGCAACTATTATTATTATATATAAAAACGTATATTATAAAAAAGTTATTCTATAAACAAAATGTTAAATTACAAATTACTAAAACGTCGGAGCAAGGAAATCTTTTGGAAAATGATTCAAGAATTTTCACAAAACATGTTATTTATCACGAAGTTTTGTCATAAAACCTAATATGTTTCATTATCAAAAATGTGTTTGTGTTATCAAAAACAAAATATTAACATTTTAACCATATATAAACCACCAAACACAAAGAAAGGTAAATTTACTGAAGAATTAGAGAATCTGTTCATAAAATATACCCGAGTTAAGCGGAAAAGGCCACAACGACTGAGAAGTCGTATATTCTCCGATTTCAATATTAATTTGCTAAATATATAAAGTTTTTTTTTTTTTTTTAATGTTATATATGCAAGGGTTCAGGAGCGAAGCGACGACGATACCTGGCTAGTCTTCAGATAACTGCTTAACTTTACATTTATATTGTCCTCTTTATCAGATGCAGCCTTTCCAAACTGTAAGTGAACTTGTCTTCTGTCCTCCTTATGTTTTTTATCTCACCCATTCTGCCATCCATAGCACACATATACAGTAATACCTTGAGATACGAATGCCCCAACATACGAATTTTTTGATATACGAAGAAAATTTTCGTATAATTTACGCCTCGAAATACGAAGATATTTTTGAGATACGAATAGCTAGTACAGCTAGATGTTGTGGATCTGGTGCAGAAGCATGCAGAAGAACTCACGACGGAGGAACTGAAGAAGTTGCAAGAGATGACGCACTCAGAGGTGATGCAGGAACTCAGCAGTGAGGAGCGGGTCGAGAAAGAGGAGGTGCTATCTTCACGTGAAATTCGTGATATCCTTGCTAAGTGGCAAGAAGTATCCGATTTTGTTGAAAAGAGGCACCCGGAGAAATTGTCTACAGGGAGAGCCAGTGCATTGTTCAATAACACGTGCCTTGCGCATTTTAGAAACATTCTAAAAAAGAGACAGAAACAGATCTCTCTTGATCATTTCCTTTGGAAAAGATCACGTCTTAGTGGCGATACACCAACTGAGGCCAAAAGGTCCAGACGTCAGAGGGGCAGTGATAGTGATTAGTCTTAGTATAAAAAATAGTACATTTAATAAAAAATTGTAGTACATTTATATCATGCATACAATAAACATTGTATTAATCTTATATTAAATCTATATTTGGTTGGTATTTAAAGCATGTTAATTATTTTTTTTGGGGTAAATTCCTATCACTGGAACAAATTAATTCTATTTCCATTAATTTCTATGGGAAAAATTGATTTGATATACAATTTTTTTTGATATACGAATATCGTCACGGAACGAATTAAATTCGTATGTCGAGGTACCACTGTATAACAAAGAATAATTTTCTTGAATGATCAAAGGTATTTTCAAGACTTAAACAATTAGTTTGTATTATAATCTCTCTATATGTTTTTAACTTTACCATCAACCTCGAGGGATTATAGGCTCTCATAAGTTATGTGAACTATATTGAATTACGATTTTTCCTCAAGAAAAGGAATAGGCTATAAAAGATATTATATCTTACTATTGCCGCTCAGTGAAGAGACTCAATAATCTGATCTTGAACCCATTATTGATAGATTTACGGAACCCTCAGAAGTTGAATTGAGGCATTCAGTAGATAACATACGGAGGACGATATTAATAAATTAAATTATTAATACGTTAATAAAAATTAATAGTAATGGATTTGAGATAATTAATAATGTACTTAATAACTGATTTCTTTGTTCTATCATAATTCTACGCTGCATTATAGGGATTTGAAAATCTGTGTATTACAGAACTGATTGCTCCGGGTCAAATATTTTTTTTTTGGGGGGGGGGAAGAATTTTTATAAAATATCGCACTACATAAAAAAGTATTAAAAATAGAATAATTTGGAGAAGAATACGTAAGTTAATATAAAAATACATAAATAAATAACATGTTTTGTCAAAGTATGTTTAATTTAAATCGTCAAAAGACGGTTAAGAGAAACTGTTTGAGACAAAACTTACTCATTTTTTTGCGTAGATTCAGATGCCGCTTAAAAAAAATAGGTTTCCACTGAAAAAAAACTAAGTTGAATATGAACTGACCATGAAAAGGTTCATTAAATAAATAAAACTAATAGCGCTATTTTCTTTCCCCCTTTCAAACACACAAAATTGTATTTGGAACACGTTTTCTACAATAACGCTTCCTTTCGGAGATATTTCCACGTTCAATGCGTCACCCTATTTATAAATATAGGCCTAATAGAAACAGAATTGAAATTCATTAAATTCCAATGCTTTTCTATTGGGATTTTTTGTCGCCTTTTCGTGAGAATTTCTCGATAAGAAGTCATTTCGATAAGATTTCAAATGTATCCGTTGGATCTCTCAAATGTGTATATCAAGTTTAAAGAAGAGCTATCGAACGATTTAAAAACTATTAGATGGAAACACGCACGCACAGACTGAAGGTTTCAGTCATGACTGATCTCAGGAGGTTTAATTGCCAAGTGAACAGGCGAATGTTCTCATCTAAGTAAATTAAACAATTTCAGAATAAAGTTGAAAAACTAAGAAAAGAAATAAAATAAAATAAAAAACTAAGAAACTATGAAATATTATTTTAGACGGAAGCACTCTGACAGAGGTTATTTTATTCATGGAGGAAACAGTTTGTTTGAACAGAATTCACCTGAAGCTTTCCAATTACTTTGTAAATAACAAATGGCGGTGACTAATCACCCACAGCAGCAGCGAAACGTTTCTGATTTTAAATTTTTTGATAAAAGTAACAGGTTAGAATGAAATATACGAGGTATTTTCTATATGATTTACTGGACTTAAATTTACGATTTATTCATGTTTTTTTTGATATTTTAACATAAATAAATAAATACAAATATTTAATATATGGTATAAATATTATAATATTTGTAATATAAATATTTCTAAATAACAAAGGATGAGAAAACCCTTCGACGATCATTCATAAATATTTCCTATTTGATAAAAAACAAAAAAATTAATATCGTTTTTCTTTGGTGTTTTTAGCAAAACACAACAAGCTATAGATCATCCCTTGTATTCGGACAGGTTGTATTCAATTTTCGATACTTTCAATTTTTTTACCTGAGTTGGAGAGGAGAACAATCTAAATATATCTAAAAATTGACTACATTAAATTTAATCCGAGTAGTAAAAGTATTTGTCGTAAATTAAGCAGTAATATCGAAATATTTTATTAATATCAATCAGATAAAAGTCAATCAGCTTTTTTAAATATTGATTTGAATCTATTTTAATACTTGAGTTGTTGTGTCTATAAAATTCTATTAATTAATCCTGAATATTGTTAAATTTTAAACATTGAATTTTAGCTAATTCGGAACATTAATGTTGAACTTAATTCAAGCAAAAAAAAAAAATCCTAAAAACGGAATTCACTCAACATGAACTTCTCTAAATATCTCTGCGCTAGTGACTCGTACTGCCATATGTTACAATCGCACGCTGACAGTATTTCGTCAACCTTAATTAATAGGAAATATTACTTTGGAAATCAGTGTAATATCATTAAAATTCCTACCTAAAATGAATACCCACTCCTTAGATAGAAAAATATCTAAGAATATTTTCAAAATGAACTTGAGTTGATTAAATAACTATTATTAATATGATGTTCTTTCTTCATTAGATGGTAATTTCGTTAAATTATCTTCAATTGAAAATTTAATGTTCGAATTTTTTGGGGGAAAATAATTGAAAAATTAATGTTGAAAAAAATTCGAACATTAAATTTTCAATTTTTTTTTTTTCAATGAACAATAAAATATAACAAATAAACAAACAACCAAACAAAATTTACTTTCTCTTTCACTTTTTAACATTTAATAATTTTTTTGTTTGTTTTCGTTTAGATTCGGTAAATTTACTTTAAATAAATTAACACGAAATCAGTTAATTAGAAAATTAACAAATTAGTTCCCTTAATTAATTACAACTTAAATTGAAAAACAGTTTACTAAAGTAACAAGTTTAAAAGGTTTTACCTTGTTCACCTGGAAAATGTCTATCTGGCAGTGAACACGAGACCTTTTTAACTGCGTGGTTCCTGCAACAGAAGCAGTGACTGATACGAGGAAATGAGCCTGTCTGTTTTGAAAGACAGCAATTTACAATAGACACAAGTTGTGTGTCATTCGAATTTAACAAAATTTGAGTTATAAAAAAAATATAAAAAAGTACTGCAATAAACAATCTAATTGCAACGATATTAATGCTTATAAGAATTTTTATTGTTGTTTCGGAAATCGTTTTCGTCCGTCTGTCTATCCATACATTACTTCACGGATTCTGATGACAGATTTTTGGCTAAACTAAAAACAGAAATTCTTTTGAAATATTTAAACGCTTTCTACATTAGTTCCCCCCTCCCCAGGCTTTCGTAATTTGGCGCTTTTCAGAAAAGCCATATTCCCGACATGTCCCTAACTTCTGATCGGATGAATTATTCTCCTTCAAATTTGATAGGTCTATTTATATGGAACAAAAGACAACGTACTTTTCTATTTGATTTTTTTTTTCTAGAGAAATCTAGGCATGAAGATTTAAAAAAAAAAATGAAAATATTACAAAAGAAATCATGAATTTCTACCGATATGTAACATTGAATATTAATCCGTTGGTAATCCATTTTAATTTTCGCGAGCTTTGGAAATCCCATAAAAGTCACAAGAAGTTTTTTTATCTTTTTTTTTGTAATGTTTCAGAATTAAAAAAAACCGAAAAAAAAACCCAACAGGAGCAGATTTAAAACGTGAATTTTAGGTTGTTGTTGTTCCAGAAAATTAACTTAGGTTTTTTAACGGAAGATTGAAAAATTTATTAGTAAATCATAATCCTAAGAATAAAAGAAACCTCCGTTGGCGTATCGCTAAGACATGGGCCTCTCATCGCTGAATACCGGGATTAGGTTCACATGTAGGTATCGTAATTGACGCTTATCGCTGAGCAGGTTTTCTCGGAGTTTCTCCCATTGCCCCTTTCTCTCCTTCTCCCGCTGTTTCTCTTTCTTACACAATAAAAAGAAAAAGGGGGGGCAGGGGGAGAGACTGACTTCCCCTACCAGTGCCTCCCAGCCAATGACAGCAGAATTCTCCATCCATCGTGAAACCGAATCTCCACGACGAACTTTTCGTAAAATGTTGAGATAAATCCGAAATTTTACATCCAAAGATTGTTCGAATCTGCTCAGAAACAAAAATGATGATTTGTTTCTTTTATATGGAAGACAAAACAATATTTTTAGCAACTGCCTAATAATGATCTCTCGTTTTGGAATAAGATCCCTTCAAACGTTTTCAATAAATTTTAGGTTCAAAACAGTCAACTCTTTTTTTCTTTTCAACAAAAGATTTAATGTGACAGAAATTACTATACAGCGTAGAGAAATGACACAGAAATAAAAAATACCTGAGCTTTCATCGGAGAGAGTCTGTGACGGCCGTTTCGTCCTTTTTAGGGACTCATCAGCCAGACCCACTCACCAGATGACAAGCAAATGTAAGTGCAAAGGCACGTTAAATCTTTTGTTTATATTAAACTAGGGTTGGATTCAGCTTTGGTTCTTTAAATTCAAATCCTTTGCGCCTGACGGTTTCGCAGGCCAGGATTTGAAATTACATCCGTTTTATTTCTTTTTTAAATGTGTTTTCTTTTGGAGGGAAGCCACAGTAGGAAGCGGTTGTGGATTCCTTATCACTTTTGCACTTTCTTAGCATTTCATCTGGTGAGTGGGTTTGCCTGATGAGTCCTTAACAAGAAAGAAACGGTCCGTCCCAAACTCCGACGGATGAAAGCTCAGATATTTCTCAAGGCTTTATCTTTTTTTTCTCTCCTTTTAATAGAAACTAAGTTTATTCAATTTTGTTATGTAAACTCCGTTGGATATCTAATATTTTGGAAAAATCTCAATCTTATCATTTATTAATTGCTTCAATCTTAAAAATGGAAGGTATTGATAAACTATTTCTTTGTATTCAGGAAAATTCATCAAACACTTTAGAAGAAACAAAGAATGTACGAAAAACACGATTCTTAACTAAATTCCAGAGGACATCATCCAGTTAAATCAAAGAAAAATTTACCTGTTAAAAGTTCTTCTCAACTTCCAACATAGAACGATCTAATGAAATATTAGTCCCGTTGGTCACGAACGCCGGGAGTCTTTACATTCAGCAATCCCAAGGGCCACGTAGACCTACAGTGGAATACTTTAACTTTTACGTAGAAATTCACCAAAATATCCGACCCTAAATGAATCACCAATGGTAATAATAGTATTTACAAGAATATATTATTTTCATATTTTACTTTTAATAAAATAAGACCGTCATGATGAAACTGCCGTCTCAGATTCCACTTCGATGAAAAGCTCTGAGAATGCCATTTTGTCTTGTTCTTGTTTTCATTGATAGGTGATTTCCCTTTTCTTTAATATTCTACTTTGTTATCTACTTTTAAATTTTCATCATGAAATTGTCTTCTTCAATTTTTTTTTTTATTACGTCATCTCATTTCCATTAAACTTGTAAACAGACATAAGGAATTCTGCTTCATCAAATATCAATGGCAAAGAGCAATACACTAATGGCAACCAAATATATATTTTTCTAATCAGCTTAATATATTAGCAACCCATCATCTGGGAGCTATTGATAGCAACCAAAATCGTTTGTCCTGTCCGTCCGTCCGTGTCTGTCCTCCCTAACAATTCCCGAACGGAAGGTCGGATCGACAAACGGACTTCACCATCGTGTTCAGAGGCCCAAACACTATAGGAATAGGGTATTTTCAGGCGCCAACGCCCCCAAGTTGAGATATTTATCATTGTTTTCATTGGATTTCCTCTATTAGCTTAAAATGTTAGAACTGCAACCATCTCAATTCAGTTGTCAGCTATAGTTTGATACTATAGATGTATCAAACTATAGATACGGATGTATCTACTCTTTTTTTTTTTTTCCTCAATGTCCGAGTGTTTTTGTTTTTTTTCTTCATTTTTTTCCTAATTTTTTTTTTTTTTTTTACATCTATTTTATTATTATAGGTCGCCCTTAAATTTATATTTTAGCACAAAATTATATTGTTCAAAATTATTATATGAAATATACAAAAACCATACGTTCCCATTTTCACGCAATTTCCTTAAACTTTTTTATGGTTTTTTTTCAGTACGATTAATGTGTTTTCTTCCGAGTATTCTGGGCGTGAAATAGGTTATTTGTCACTTTATTTGGTGCACCTTTGTTCCAGTAATACTTAAGTATAAATGTATTCAAAATTACAAAGCATTACTTTTTGGTAAAAGATGGGAGGTTTTTTTTTTATTAAAAAAATGAAAATCAAAATATCAAACATTGTTTTTATTCTATATTTTTAGCTGAATTTTATTTTAAAATATTAAAAGACTGAACCACGTCATAGGAAATAATATCCAAATAACAGATTTCAAAACTGTTGTTATTCTCAATTAGAATTGTAGTAATTCTGTAAACAAGAAATTAAAAGGACATGACGCCTACTTTATTTAAAAGATAATTTCTTAAAATTTCTTTTTTTTTTTTTAAATCATTGAAATTATGAAAAAACGATAAATCTACTTTTATTTTCAAATTCTAATATCTGTTGAATACAAACAATACACATTTTGCATTTTCTGAATTAATGTGCGAAAATTTTTTTTGAAGAGTTTAAAAATTATCGGCCAGATACACATGACTAGCGAAAAAAGTTTTATACATAGTAAAAATACACTACCGGTTTCGCTTTGGCTTGCAAAGCATCGACTGTAGTAAAAAAAATGAATGATGGCCGCCCTGTTTTTGTGAGATCTGCGCATGTATCATCGATTAGTATGGTCAGGCACTTCCGTCTGATTGTAAGACGGACGCCGCCATTGTGCGAATCGCTTGTTACTTTGCAAAAGAGCATTGTATTTATAAATAATATATATTTATTTATTTATATAAATACTTATTATTAGCAACTGGTATTGAAATAACGCTAAATAGTCTAGAGAAGTTTTAATTTGGCGTTATCAACATGTCTTTCTCAGTGAAAGCAGACGACGTCGGTCATTGTGACAGGACAACATAATTGATCAGCTACCGGAAGGACTGCGCAGTTCAAACTTCCGCCGGTCATCATTCATTGGGAGGACAATAGTGACAATACAAAAGAAATGCTGTGGTCCGCAGCTAGATGTCGCTCCTCTCGGTGTTTCCTGCTACGTCGACAATAATTAAGAAAAGCAGGAATTTCAGAACATCATCTTCAAAATAGACGTAGGCCGAGAGGAGCGACATCCAGGGCCGCCCAGAGACCTTTGGTGGCCCCGGGGCAACATTTGGATTTGAGGCTCCCCCATCCAAAAAAAAAAATGACAATCCTATTCTAACAACCAAAAAAAAATTAAAAAAATCGGGCCTGATGTGGCCCCTCTTTTTGTGGGGCCCCGGGGCAATCTGCCCCTTTTGCCCCCCCCCCCTCTGGGCGGCCCTGGCGACATCTACTGCAGACCACAGCATTTCTTTTGTATTTCTGTGAAAAAAGTATATCAATATGTTTTTTTTTTTTAAAAAAAAAGCAGGGACTCTGATTTAGATTAGATTTCTTCATCTCCCCCAAAATTGCTATCTTGCAACATTATTCTTTTTTTCTTCCTCTCTCTCTCTCTCTCTCTCTCTTTTCTTTATTTTTTCACAGGTTTCTGGACCATAGTTACAGTTTACTAGAGGACTCTACGTGCCGTTTTGGATAACTGCGGATGAGGTTATGGACAGCCGCTGCTATTTGGAGATTTCATCACTTCCGTTGTCCACAGCTAGATGTCGCTCCACTCGGTTGACGTATTTCCTGCTACGTCACTTTGAAGATGTCCTTAAATATCCTGCTTTTCTTAATTGTTGTCACTTGTCAATGCTTTGCAAGTCAAACCGAAACCAGTAGTTTTATGTATATTTAATAAGTTTAAAACTTTTTTAACTAGCCATGTTGCCTAGCCGATAATTTTTAAACTCTTAATTTTAAGTTGTTGAAATCGGGTTAAATCGTGCGTTGATCACCTGATCTCAATTTACAAGTTAGTCCTGTTAGGTCAGGATATGTCGTGGCCCTTTTGTTCCATGGGTGAATATATTTGGATTACTTCAACTTCTATTATTATTATTTAGATTCCAATACTTTTCTCGAGAGGAAATTATTATCAAAAGCAGTTCCATGAAATCAAATACATCAAATATCCAACTGTATTTTTTTACTAGTGCATTGTGTTAAACATTATTTATTCTCTCAAAATCTGAAACAGCGAACATTTTTAGTTAAAACCCCATTCGGTTACCGTCTCACCTTAGAAATCTTTTATAGATAATGTAACTTTATAAATTCTCTATTTTTTGTTGTTGTTAAAAGTAGACTTATACTCATTTTTACCACTTCTTCAAATGAATTAATATTTCTTTATAAATAAGATCTAAACAAAATTGAAGAAAAAACATTGAATAAAAAATTGTGCTTCAGAAGAAAACTACAACAAGTTCTTTAAAGAATTTGAAGCTTACTTTCCTTAACTCTTGCATTCTTTTATTATTATTTTTTTTAAATCATGAAAAATAAAAAAATCAGTTAAACTATTTTTATGAGAATCGTCGTCACATTCACGTGCTTATTTCTCCACAAGAACCCACACGTGAAAAATTGAAATATATTTAAAAAAATAAAAAGATCGTCTCTTATTTTGTCCTTAAATTTACGAAGTCTCATTCAGTGAATCAAAAGTTATTAGGTGGAGACACCGTGAACATTTTTATGATCTTCACTTTCCTGTTGGACAACATTATAAATATTGTAATACTTTATATGTAAATATTTTTAGATATCATTTATTTGTATTTATTTTAGAAATTATTTATCTGTATTTTTATTCATTTTAATCGTTAACCATTATTTATTTTAGACCATTCGTTTTCTATTTCCTAATTATTGTTGTTCTGTTTATTTTTAAATTCTTTTCCGTTGCAGCCGTTTAATTAGTTAATTAATTTAAGTTCGTTATGTTTTTATCCAATCATTCTGTATATTTTTATTCAATCATTCTGTATATTTTTAATTAATCTTCCAATCAAATTCTTCTATGTATAATCTATAGAAACCCATGTTTTTCATTTAATAAATTAATTCAGTTCAGTTCTGGAACTTGACTCGTTGTCTTTCGCTCCTAAAGACTCACAAACACCAGCACAATATTATAAAATTTCAATGCTATGTGCAGTCGTAAGTAAAAAAGAAAATCCTTTAAAATTACTGAAAATATTATTTGTCTGATAAGATTTACAAAATTTTCCTTCAATTAAAATACTGTTATATAAACTACGAGAAGTGTGGAAAAAAAAATGAGTAAATAATTATTATGTAATGGAACGTTTAAGTTGCAAAAGAGAATTAGTGCAAGAGATAAACACTTTTTTTTTAGTTCAAGTGTTAGAGAGGAAGTTTTAAATCGAAAATACATAGCATAGCAGCCACCAGACTTGGATAATTTCAAGGAATTCTGCAGTAATGTTATTATGTCTAAAAAGTTTAGATCAATTGGGCAAATTACGCTTTTAACAACAGCATGTAACCATCAACATATACCGTATTTACGCGCATAATTTGCCCCATCGCGTATTTTCCCCACCCCAGTTTTTGTGGATTACAAAATTCAATTTTTATTTTTATCGCATAATTTCCCCACCTCTACTTCAACGCGTTTCCGACCATGACAGGCGGTCAACTCACGACGACGCGACAATGTACCGTTACTTCCGCATTTCTCTATCCCACGCAACTTTAGGGGAAGATTCCACCCCCACCCCGGTCAGTACAAGAGTAGACTCCTTCTGAATCAGTACAACAATAACTGTACTTTGAAGAAAAAACAAATGTTGAGATGTGATTTCTTATATTTTAAATGTTGCGTGTTAATAAAATTGTTGTTAATTACATTTCTTGCTTTAAAAATCAATATTTAACATGGTTTTCCTTACACTTTCACCATGTTTTTTTTCCTCAAATTGAAAAACATCGCTGTAATTTCCCCACCCCCTTTTTTTTGTCAAAATATTGATGAAAAAAACTGGGGAAATTATGCGAGTAAATACGGTAACAAATTTTGACAATCTAGCATTTTACACCCTGCGGAAAGTAAACCTCCTTTATTCCCGTGGGACCTTTCAGGGACTTCTGTAATAACTCCTGGAGGGATGTCGATCGTTTGATTAATGCGAAGGATCATTGATGACTATGAAATACATAATCTTTGATAGAATTAGTTTTCATATCTCATAGAGAATTATGCACTAAATTAAGAACTATTTAAATAATGCATGGGTTTTTAATAGTTTTGCAATTTCCTTTTTAACTTGATGTCAATTAATCTGTCCTTCTTAATACAGAAAAGCGTAAATGCTTGTTTTTCTTTATTTCCTTTGTAAAACATATTTTCAGTCTTCTTTTTTTTCTGAATTGGAAAACAGAAACCTAAGATCATCGATGATCGAAAACAGTTGCTAACAATTCAAATTTTTATTCATATGAAGACTAATTGTTCATCCCCAGTCGTAGCTGATGCGTCCAATATAGGGCTAAATGATGGACACTTATTATCCGGTGTCCTGGCATTTGATTGCCAGGATTTATTTATTTGATTTGTTTTATTTTTAAATCGAAATATCACGGTTAGGGAAAGCACTAATCTTCAAATCATACGATCCTAGTTTTCGTCGTAATTCTGATCAATGAAAATAGTGTCATCATTTTATATGCACCAATATTCACTGGTCGTTAAGTCGCTGTCAAATCATCAAAATTTAGCAGCCCAGTTTTCCTCTGCTAAGACATTTCTCAATTAGAAAACTCCCATCAGCCCTCGCGCAGTTCGCCATTATCAAGATGACTAACATCGACTCCGATTGAAGTAGACTCCTAAGATCTTGATGATGAATTAGATTTATTTATTCTAGTAAAAGTTCTGAAAATAATGTTATGTCGGGCTAATTCCTTTGAAAGTTCTTGCCTCAAAAATTCTTGTCTTCTAAGGAAATATTCGGCCCAAATCTTTTTTTTTTCTTCACCAAGGAAGCTGCCATTTTGAAAAGTACTTGCGCATGCGAAAGTAATCCGGAAATGACGTTATATGTTGTTATGCAATCACAGCCACTTTTAGAAATATGATACGCTATCAAGGACTCTTAAGTGAAGTTTTGTCTAATTCTGGGCATAGGTTCCCAAACTTCACGGTTCACGGGCGCCTAAGTTAGTGTATCAGGATTTTTTCCAAGATGCTCCAAGTCAGAACATAGGCCTACCTACGTTGTGCAGTTGGCGCAGTTAGGTTGATAAATTCATTCATTTCATTCATAGTTCTCTGCCAAGGGCAGGTCCTTCACTGCAAACCCAGCATTCTCCAATCTTTCCTATTTTCTGCCTTCCTCTTCGTCTCCACATAAGATTCATTTACCATAATGTTGTCGATCATCTGAAATCTTCTTCTGCCTCGAACTTTTTTACCGTTCACCATTCCTTCCAGTGCATCCTTCATTAGGGAGTTTCTTCTCAGCCAGTGACCCAACCAGATTTTTTTTCTCTTCCTGATCAGTTTCAGCATTATTCTTTCTTCACCCACT